>NIWZ02000049.1:0-194631 GCA_002242745.2 Lecanicillium sp. LEC01
TGGTTTTTTTTTTTTTTTTTTTTTTTTTTTTTACGTTTTACAATGTTTCGTGAGTGGAAGATTTGCATATCGTGGACCGATGCACGTACTGTACTCCGTAGGGCCTGACCGTTTGCCAGGGCCGTAGAACCGGGGTTAGATGACGCCATTACAGGCTGGAGCTCATCATATAGCTAAAAAGCGCTCGTGCAGAAAATGGCGCCGTAGATAATCTTGAGAAAATAATCACTTTGTTTCGAGTGGGCCGGTTTTCACGGCATTCGGAGAAGACAGGGACGTTGTTATGTAAGTGCAAAGGGGGATCACTCGGCTCGTCGGTGATGTTTAATAAGAGAGGAGTCCGGAAGTCGGAGAATGGCTTGGCTGTAGGTGGACTGTTTCTTGTGTTTACCAGTAGATGCTGCGATTGGGATCAGTCTCTTGAGGAAGAAACCATTTTTTAAAATACCATTTTTAAACTGCGGTGATTGAGGGACGCTTGAATAAGCTGATGTATTTTTCTGAATTTTTTTTTATTTTCCCACGGATTGAAGAAATAGATGCAGCATGTTGAACACGCAATTTTGCTACATACTAGGAAAGGGTGGATGGATTACAAATGCGCCACCTTCATTCGCTCAGAGTGTAAGTATGTAGGTACCTTACCTGCGATCGGTCGCCAGACGGACCCTTGCGGTTATGTACCTCAACTTTTTGGGGGGGAGGGGAGGGACGGACGCGAAGGCGGGCACGCCTCAAAAAGTAAGACTTAAGAGGCATTCGCTTCCAATTGGTCATTTATATATATATATAGGAAATGTAAATGTAGATTCAGCTTTCAATATCATGGAATCAATTAATATGCGCCAGTAAAAAAAAAAAAAAAAAAAAGTACATTGCTGCGACAACGGAGGAGGCCCCAAGGCACCCCAAGGCGTCAAGGACCAAAAAGCACGTATGAAGCACTAGGCAATCACGCAATCTTGGGAAAAAATCGCTGGCCTGCGGGGAATTTGGGGGATTTGCCATCTACCTGGTGGCCTACTGGGCGGCATACCTGCACTGGCTCCACCGCGACGGGCCACAGGTCCCGCGCTAGGCTCGTCGCCATTGCCCCATTGTCCTCGATGTTTGCCGCCCGCCGTGGTGTGCTTCCGGTTTTGCCTGTGAGGCAGTACTAAATAAGCCTGCGTCAAGGTGGCTTCTTGTCTTCTGCTGTTTTGATCCAGGCATCAGAATCTCACCTCAATCACTGTTGCTGGTTTTACACTCTCCAAGCAATCAGCATCATCCGCAGACCTCGTTCGAAACGTCAAGATTGCGGCAGCGGGGCACGCCACCATCCACTCCCATCCGGCGATACAGACTTTCAACGGAACCAAGCTTGATTGACCATCTCAAGGTGGTGCTTGTGCTTCTCCGTCGCAGGTCCCCAAAACTTACCCCCCCGGGCGGATCCAGCCAGGCTCTTCGCTAGGTTTCCCTGCACTGGTTCCCGCTCTCCGCCTCTTGTATCTTTCTTTTATTACTCCATCCGTCTGCCCATCTTCGCCTCCTACTCCCTCCCGCCATGTCGTTTCTGTTGCGAAACACTTTGTCGTCTGCCGCGGGAGACAAGATGGACGCTTCACAGGACAAGATTCGCACGCCTGAAGAGGCCGGTAAGTTGCTATGACCCGTCCACTGCTGCCCCTCCAAATCAACCTCCACAAGCTAATCAATTCCTCCCTTTGTCTGCAGTGGCCAGAATCGCCTACCTCGCCAGTGATGTTGTCATCTCCGTTCAGCCCTCGCTGGCTACCGATTCCGAATTCTCCGCTCAATTGAAGAAACATGTCGAGCGCAAGGACCAGAGCTTAGTTGCTTCCGGCCCTGACGCCATCCCTGCTGTAAGTCGCCCTTTTTGCCCGCCTTTAGCACAACCTTTCCTGCGGCCTACCCAGCGACAATGGCCCAGCAGCCGAGGACTCGGAGTCATTATAAGATAGCGAGAGATGAAGAGGAAACACTAAGGCTTCCACGTGCCTCACCTTGTCTCGAAGGCAGTGACTAACATCTTCCGTTTAGATCCAAACTGTCCGCCACAACGCTGACCCTCTGCTCTCCGTCTTCACCCCAATCCGCTCCGGAAAGCTCGTCTCAGCCACTACCAACTCCTCCGTCCTCCTTCCCGCAATCTCTCACCTCTACAAGCTTGCCAACTACCCCGTTGTCCTGCATGTGTCTCTCCAGCCCCGCAACTTTGCAGACTATTCTGTCATAACCTCGATACGAAATTCGGGATGGACTTTTGTGCAGTCAGAGTCCTTGCAGGAGGCTCAGGACATGGCCATTACCGCACATGCCCTGGCAGTTCGCACTGGAAAGGGTGTCATTCACTTCTTCGCGCCCCAAGCCTCAGCTAATGACCAGCCCATTGCTGTGGAGGATGCCTCTGTGGTTCGCGACGTTCTCGACATTGAGAGCGTTCGCCGCTTCCAGGCCGGTGTCATCTCCGCTGCTGGCATCTACGCAGACGATGGCCATGTTGCCGTCTCTTCCGACCATGCCGATGTCGCCGACCAACCCGGGAAGGCGGCTGGTCTGCAGCCTCCAGCCAGCGCAGACGCTTCCAAGGCCACCTCCACTGGCACTTCTGTAAAGTCTTCTCAGACCAGCGAGGCCGGCACTCCAGGTGCTCCCTCCTCCGTCGCTACCACAGTCGAGGCTACTCCTCCCCAGGTTACTTCGGAAGATATATACACTTGTGCCTCCCGCATCTGGACTCGTCTCAACACCGCCGTCGGCCGCCAGTACAACGCTTTTGAGTATACCGGTCCTGCCAAGGCCGAAAACTGCCTTTTCGTCTTTGGCTCCGATACTGGAATTTTTGCGCAAGCTATTGACTCCGCCGCTAAATCTGACGATATCTATGCCGACGCGGGTATCGTTACACCTCGACTTTACCGCCCTTGGCTGGGTTCAAGGCTTGTCGACGCTTTGCCCAGATCTATCAAGCGCCTCGCTGTTCTCGAGCAGATTCACCGCAAGACGACCAAATGGGGCCCTCTGCTCATTGACGTCGTCTCCTCTGTCAAGGGCGGCCCCGGTGGCATCGAGACCGTCGTTGGTCACCAACTAGGCTATATTGCTCCCGAGGCTGCTCCTCAGGCTCTCCGAGGAATTCTTCAAAACCTCACGGCTGAGGAGCCGCTCCAGAACCTCGAAGTTGGCATCCGGGAAGCACCTCGACAGAAAGATGAGTATGCTTTGGAGACTCCTGCACTTGAAACCGCCTATTCCAAGATCCTTGATCAGCTCTTTGGCAAGAGAACCTACACTGCCAATGCCCTCAAGTCCCAGAACACTGGTGTCTCCGCCACTGTCTCTTCCAGTCCCGAATTTGGCTTCGGCTCCCTTCTCGCCCGTAAGGACCTGCGGAAGAAATTTGTTGCTGAAGTCAAGAGCGCTGCCAGCAGCAAATCATTCATCACAGATGGCCCCAAGACTTGGCTGACCAAATGGGCTGTCAACTCTGACGACTCGGCCAAATCGACCGAATTCGCAGACGATGTCATCGCTCGCCTCGAAGTTGATGGCTCTCCCCTTGCCCAGCAACTGCTTCGTAACAAGGGCTTGTTCCGCAAGGAATCGCTCTGGCTGGTTGGCTCTGACGCTTGGTCCTACGATCTAGGCAACTCGGGGGTTCACCATGTTCTCTCGTCTGGCGAAAATGTCAACATGCTTATTATCGACTCGACTCCTTTCTCCGAGAAATCGACCGACGATGCGAATCGACGTAAGAAGGACATCGGCCTCTACGCCATGAACTTCGGCAATGTTTACGTTGCCTCCACAGCCGTCTACTCCTCGTATACTCAGGTTCTTCAGGCTATGCTTGAGGCGGACAAGTTTGAGGGTCCTTCCGTTGTATTGGCCTATCTGCCTTACTTTGGTGAGAGCGATTCGCCTCTGACGGTCTTGCAGGAGACTAAAAAGGCTGTCGACGCTGGTTACTGGCCACTGTACCGATGGAACCCTGAAAACGAAAAGAAGAACGAGCCCAACTTTACTCTCGACTCTGAGTTGATTAAGAAGGAGCTCAAGAACTTCTTGGCCAGAGATAACCAGTTGACTCAGCTGATGAACAAGGAGCCCAAGTTTGCTGCCAATCTTGCTCAAGACTTTGGCTCTGAGGTTAGAGAACAGCAAAAGCGCAAGGCCAAGGATGCTTACAACGAGTTGCTGGAGGGCCTTCTTGGTGCTCCTCTGACTATACTGTTCGGCTCTGATAACAATAACGCAGCCAGTCTTGCCAAGAGACTGGCCAACAGAGGCCGCCTCCGAGGTCTCAAGACAACAGTCATGGCTATGGAAGACTATCCCATCGAGGATCTTCCTACTGAAGAGAACATTGTCTTCCTCACTTCCACTGCAGGCCAGGGAGAGTTCCCTCAAAACGCTCTTACGTTCTGGGACGCCATCAAGGATAATACTGACCTGGACCTGGCGACAGTCAATTATTCGGTCTTTGGCTTGGGTGATAGCCATTACTGGCCGCGCAAAGAGGATAAGGTCTACTACAACAAGCCTGGCAAGGACCTTGATCGTGTCCTGGCCAACCTGGGCGGCAAACGCCTGGCTGATATTGGCCTTGGTGATGATCAGGATCCCGACTCATACCAGACCGGCTACGCCGAGTGGGAGCCCAAGATTTGGACGGCACTTGGCGTCGACAAAGTAGAGGGTCTTCCTGACGAGCCACCGCCCGTTACCAATGAGGATATCAAGCTCGCTTCCAACTACCTACGTGGCACGATTCTGGAAGGACTGAAGGACACATCGACTGGAGCCATTTCTGCCTGGGATCAGCAGCTGACCAAGTTCCACGGTACCTATATGCAGGATGACCGTGATGTACGTGATGAGAGAAAGGCACAGGGCCTGGAGCCTGCCTATTCTTTCATGATCCGATGCCGTCTGCCTGGTGGTGTAGCCACACCCAAACAGTGGGAGCAGATGGACGACATAAGCACCGAGCTCGGTAACGAGACGATGAAGCTTACGACTCGCCAGACCTTCCAGTTCCATGGTGTTGTCAAGGGCAAACTTAAGCCTGCCATGCAGGCCATCAACCGCTCTCTCATGGATACCCTTGCAGCCTGCGGCGATGTCAATCGTAACGTCATGTGCAGCTCGTTGCCCACGCAATCCAAGTTCCACAGCCAGGTCTATGCTTACTCGTCCAAGATTAGCGAGCATCTTCTGCCTTCGACGAACGCATATCATGAGATCTGGCTAACCGATGACGACAACCAGAAGACACAGGTTGCAGGTGAAGCCGTGCAAGACTTCGAGCCGCTCTATGGTCCCACCTACCTTCCCCGAAAGTTCAAGATTACCATTGCCATTCCTCCACACAATGATACGGACGTGTATGCTCACGATATTGGTCTGATTGCCATCAAGGACGAGAACGACAACCTCGAAGGCTTCAACGTTCTTGCTGGTGGTGGTATGGGTACAACTCATAACAACAAGAAGACGTACCCTCAGACTGGCAGAATGATGGGTTTTTGCAAGGCTGAAGAGGTCCACATTGCCTGCGAGAAGATCATGTTGGTGCAGCGCGACAACGGTGACCGCAAAAACCGTAAGCATGCCCGTCTCAAATACACCATTGACGATATGGGCGTCGACGTGTTCCGTGGCAAGGTCGAAGAGCTCTGGGGCAAGAAGTTTGACGAACAGAAGCCGTTTGAATTCAAGAGCAACATTGATACTTTTGGCTGGCAAAAGGATGAGAATGGTCTGAACCACTTCACCTTCTTCATTGAGAACGGCCGTATCGAAGATACGCCTGAGTTCCAGATGAAGACTGGTCTTCGTGAGATTGCCAAGGTGCACAAGGGCGAATTCCGCCTTACTGGCAACCAGCATCTCATTCTCAGCAATGTCGCTGACGAGGACGTGGACAAGATGAAGAAGCTCATGAAGGAGTACAAGCTCGACAACATCAAGTTCTCTGGCCTGCGCCTAAGCTCTTCTGCTTGCGTGGCCTTCCCTACTTGCGGGCTGGCTATGGCCGAGTCTGAGCGTTATTTGCCTGAACTCATCACCAAACTGGAGGGGTGCCTCGAGGAGGCTGGTCTGCGCCAGGACTCTATCGTCATGCGCATGACAGGTTGCCCCAACGGTTGCGCCCGTCCTTGGCTTGCTGAGGTTGCGTTTGTGGGTAAGGCATTCGGCGCTTACAACATGTATCTGGGCGGTGGTTACCACGGCCAGCGTCTTAACAAGCTGTTCCGCTCCAGCATCAAGGAAGAGGAGATCTTGGAGCTTATGAAGCCACTGCTCAAGCGTTATGCCATTGAGCGTGAGAACGGCGAGCGCTTTGGTGATTTCTGTATCCGTTCTGGTGTCATTAAGGCTACTACTGACGGCAAAAACTTCCACGACAATGTAAGTTGACTATACTTTTATCACAAGCTATAGTTGTTGTCAAATACTAACAAGATTTTCCGCAGGTTGCCGAGGAAGAGTCTGATGAAGAGTAATTAAAGCAATAGAAATTTTACCGACACGGACTAAACCAACAAAAGTACAAAAAAAAAAAATGTGTAAACAGTTTGGTTTGCTTTGCGGGCGTATTGGGAAAATGGAAAGGGGTTGAAATGATTACTTTGTTTATTTCCCTCTTTCATGTTTTATAGATAGAAAATGACTTTTAACAAATACCATCACATAATGAAGCAATCAATGTCTTTGAACGAATCAATCTTGTTTTTGTTTCCTTTGCTGCTAGGTCTGTCCGGTCTATTCTCGAACGCATTACTCCAAATTGTACACCATTCTGACACATCCATTCATCATCCAGCATTATAAATCACTCAATTGTGAAATGTCCATTCCATACCAGCCATATCAGGACCAGAAGTCTCTCCATTCTCTCGGCAAAATACAAAACCAAACATGCGCACACACAGAAAAAAAAGAACCACGCCGCCGTAAATGAGTACCGAAAAAAACATATATACACAAAACACCATGCAGCATAAGCAGAAACAAGCCAAAGTTTGCTCCTTAGCTCTTCAAGCTACTGCCAACGCTGCTAACAGTCTCACTAATCTTCTCGCCAAAGCCACCCATCCACTTGGGTACCTTGATGCTCATCCTCATGCGGCCCTCGACAACAACATTAACGGCGTTGATAACCGCAAACGTCGTTGATCCGAGGGCTCTGAAAATGGCCAGTGAGGCAACACTCCACAGGATGAAGCGCAGATAGAAATTGTCGCCGATACCCTTGTTGCTGTAGACTTCTGAGACGGCCATGGCGAGGATGCCATTGGCCACCATCCACGAGACGACCATGTAGGTACGCACGCTCTTGTAGTAGTCTTCCTGCATCTGAGACTCGCTAATCGGCCTCTTGGGCACGACGATGCGGTCGCGGAGGTTGCGCAGCGCCTCGTCGTAGCCGCTGTCAATGTCGAGCTGTTCGCTGGGCATTTCGAGCTCGACGGTTGTGCCTTTGCCAATGGCGCCGCCGAGGTCCGTCTTCATGACGTTGTCGCCCTTTGTGCCCCAGGTGATGTCGTGCGTGTTGCAAAAGGCGTACACTTGGAGCGTGCAGATGTAGCTGGGGAGGAGCAGGAAGTACTGCGCCGATGAGGTAACCATGTGCCACGGGTCGAGGTAGATGAGCGACATGAGAATGTACAGGCCAATGGTTGACGTGACGGAGACGATGAGGTTGGTGAAGACGTTGTTGCCAATGGCGAACTTGTCCCCGCCCTCTGTGAGCTGGCGCACGACAATGTAGATGACTGCAAACGTGGTATAGACCATGATAATGGCAAAGATAATCATACTGGCAAAGTATAACTTCTTGGCACCTTGGGGTCTGTTACCGAGCGAGAGGATGAATTGCGTAGCAATGAGCAGCACACAGGTATACCGCAATATGGTGAAGAGGACGGAGCCTATACCGTGCCCAAACGGATCTACCTCTGGGTCTGTAAGACCGCCTGCGACGAAGTAAAAGGCGAGGTAAAAGTTGGCCAGGGAGAAGTAGGTGAAGAGGAGCTGGACGAATTGGTAGACGAATTCAATGTAAAGGAGGATCTTGCGAGCGATGCTGTGATCGGTCTGCATGATTTGGCGGAACTGGACAAGGGCGTAGACGGCAGCGAAGAAGGCACCGTTGAGCCATCGTCGACGCTGGGAAATGAATTCCGGCACGGCATCTGTTTGAAAAAGCGTTAGCAAATGGGTCATGAAGAAGAAGATGATTCGAAAGAGTTTAGACTCACCAGGCACATCGGTCTCACCAGTACAGTTCTTGACATATTTCAGAACCCACTTCTCACCACGCTTGGCAACCAGCTCCCAGCAAAGAATACGATCTTCGGCAAGGTACATATTTGCCGTAAACACATCTGCATGCTGACCATGAAGCGTCTCGCCCTTGAAGTACTGGCTGAGAGGGCCATGGCCCGTCTCGTCGTTTTGAAGAGCGTGGTATCGGTAGGCACTAAGCGCACCAGGCAACACAGTAATGTAACCAAAGACAGACTCGAGCGGCTTGTCCAGAATGTTGGACATTTTGTACTCAAAGTTTTGCGAGGCAACCAGCGGGTTGAGCAGGTTCGAACCGAGCTTGCCTTTCATGGCTTTGATTTCACCACAGGCACCGGCCACGTTAGAGTCGGTGTCAAAGGCCTTCCAGAGATGATAGAGGGAATTGCTTCCAGGCTTGGTACCAACATCCAGAAGAATACACACGTTTGGGTTCAAGGATCTGGCAAAGGCGTTGAAGAACCATCGGTGCGAGTTGAGCTTACCGCGGTTCTTCTCCTTGAGACAGAAAATCAACTGGCAGGGAACAATGCCCTTTTCGGCGCCTTTGAATTTGAGGTCATGGTCGAGAGACACTTGGGTCGTGTATTCGTAGACGTGTGCCTGCACGGCACGGTTGTTGACAAAGTTCTTGGCAATTCCGTCCTGGAACACACCCAAAGCAGCGAGGGCATCCAGTGTACGAGGATGGATACTTTCTCTACCATCTGAGACGATGCAGACCACAATCTTGTGCCAGCCCGACTCGCCCCAAGTGCGGGATTTTGAACGGCCGCAGAAGTGGGCAATGTTCTTCATGACTGCGTGCATGGTGCGGGTGAAGCAGAACTCGTCTTCGTTGTACATGGTAATGCAGATAAACAGCTCTGTCTCGCGGGCAGTGCGTCCTATTAACTGCCGCAGCTTGTAGCCCTTCTCTGCAAAGTCATCTGGGTCACAGGTGACAGCCGTGTAGCGCATGTGAGTGTATTCCACCTCGTCCCGGCGAGGCAAAAAGCTGTATAGAATCGTGGGGATCTTGCACTCTAAAATGAGCTCACCGTTGATGAGCTGAACTTCCTTCCTGACCACCTGAGGAGCGCGGACACCTCGACGCTCCTGTGCGCCATCTGGTGCAGGGCCGTAGTGCTCGACCTTTTCATAATACTCATCTTCTTCGTTGAGAGTATCTTGTGACACGTAAGAATCTCGCGTGCTTGGCAGAGGTCGGGACTCGCTAAGATCGGATCCTGGGCCAAACACGTCGTCATTGCCATCCAGAGGGATTGAGACAGTAGCATCGTCGGCAAAACCTGTTGAGCTGCGAGCCGAGTTGGAGAATAGCGGAGCGGGTGGAAGAGGCCGTCTCGGGCTGCCGCCATATCTAGATGAGGGGGTGCCTGGTCTGGGGCTACCGTTGAGGTCGGATGGCTCGAATGACAGGTTCGACGGTGGGGGACGGTTAAAGTCTGATGTGCGTGACGATGGAGTCCATGGTCTGTGAGGAGAGCCGCCGTCTCTGTTGGCAAAGGGTACGTAAGTCGAGTCTGGAGGAGGCATGCTCTGCGACTCGTCTAGCACAGAGCCAGGCCGCGAGGGTGAATGGGCGACACTCGGCTGGTACGACTTGCGCGGAGAGTAGGGACTAGATTGGTTTGCTTGTAAGTTTCTGTCTTTGACGATTGAGTTGGGGGGCTTGTTTGGAGATGTTGACGCGTCAGAGCGGCAGCTGTTGCTCTTTTGAAGCTTCAGTCTGTCGCTTGGTCCGCTTGGGAGTGTAGGCAGGACTTCAGAGACGCCCGAATGGGTCGTGAATAGCACTGGCTTTGAATTGTGTTGCAACTTCGCAACTCTTGGAGGAATTGGAATATTTGTTGGTGGAAAAGGACAAGGTGCAGGTTGGTGTTGTGAGAGAGTAGTTTGATGCCGTCCGATTGAGTTCCGCTGAGGCTTCGGAATCGACGAGTTGTGAAGTGTCTTTTGTCGAGAAACGGGCCAAAACGGCGCAGGGGCAATAGGCAAGGCGAAAGGATTCAGGTTCTTTACATACGATGTGCCGTTGTTGTCGTCTGCAGGCTCATCAACCGAAGTTAACAGTCTGACAGCAGCAGGATTTTGGCCTGTAGGAGCATCACTATCTTCGTCATAGCTAGGCAGACTATAGTCTGGCGGCCGAGACGGCGTATTTGGGCGGTCCATTCTGTTGATTGAGCGCGCAAGTAAGGGTTCTGTTGCTGGAATGTTGTGTGCGGGTTGGCTCAAGACAACCTCGCTTGGAGGTGCTTTGGGTGTACAAGCAAGGGTGTGACTATCTTTACTCGGTCAACGAGAAATGCTGCAAGATTCAATGCAATTGAGTTTCATGGAATAAAGACTGATTGTACAGTGGCAAGAAGAAAAGGCCTGTAGGAGTCACAAAGTACAGTATTTTTGTTGCTTGAGAGTGTTTATGTACGGAGCTTTGACTTGCGCGGCTCTGCGCTTTGCGTGGCCTAGACCAGTCGGCTGTGTGTTTCATTGTTTGGGTCAAACAAGGCCATGTGGGGGACTAGCCGTTGACCTGGCAACGGCTGCATCACTGTCCGCGCAACGCAAGGGACGAGGCCCGTTTCGCTCTGCCTTGAAACAGGAAATCAGACACATGTTCCTGGTTTTTATAGCGGCTAGAAGCTGGTTTTTAATTTAACTGGCTCGATTGCCGGTCTTTCTGTTGTTAAGCGCCATCAGCCACTGGAGGACCAACTGGTCGCGAAGAATCACTGCAGGGTAGGCTGGTGAAGAGGGTAACAGAAAGAGGCGTGTCTCCGGAACACAGGTTGCTAAGTAAAATATAAACTATATAAATCATACCTTGTCCTTAGAAAACTGGGTTTTATCAAGAGCTCATGTTTTGGTGGCTTTCGCTCCCCGAGTTGTTGGAAGCTGAAGAAAAGATGGCCATGACTACAATGTAGTCGAGTTGCCTGAAAAATAGTCCAACGTGAATTCAAATGAATTCAATATCATGGCAACTGACCATGTAACCAATGTCAAACGTTCATTAAAAAATGATAGAAGGAAACAACACCAAGCTTTCGTGCTCAAGATTTTGGAAGCTTGGCTTCCACAGCGGACAGCGTAAAGAATGCGCTCACCTTCGCCACTTTCCCATAAGCTAACAAATGCCGTTACGACGTATATACTGTAATTACTCCACAGAATTGGTAAAACTCATTGACAACAAATCACGCTTAATCATTCACTATCCTTGTCTCCGTCGATCCGCAGCCTCGAAAATAAATACCCGTAGAGTCGATGCGGCTACGGAGTACAGTGAACCGCCCCTGCCCCAGTTTGATGGTGGATGACCCCATCGGGTGCGACAATGCCATGACACTAAAATGGCTTTGGTGCATCATCGACTAGGGTCTCGTCGGTCCGGCGAAACCTTGAGTAGTGGCAATCGTGGAGAGATGGCTTTCTGGGCGCACTCCACCACAGCGTGCGAAGTGCCGCAATGCCCAGCTCCGGTCAAGGTTAGGCTAAGAAAATCGCCAACTCGGTGATAAGAGTCCATATAAAAGCTACTTGCGGGTTTCCCAACTTTGAAGGAGAAATGAACTGTTCTACGCTCTTTTCACCACTGCAGAAATAACCGGGCTGAATAGCGAACAGTCCAGCTCACTTACACCATGCATTGGCACAATTCAGTGTGCTTGCTCAGCACGCTTAAAGTCGCCACAGTTTGTCTTGCGCAAAATACTACTGGGTCTACTTCTACGGCGTTTGTAAACCCTGATGTACCGACCGGTGTGCCTGTTGCAGGAGACTATGGAGGCAGATATCGGCCGCAGGTTCACTTCTCGCCACCAAAGCATTTTATGAATGATCCTAATGGCATGTTCCGGGACGGAAACGGCACTTGGCATCTCTACTACCAATACAACCCAACCGCCAATGTCGCCGGTAACCAGCACTGGGGTCATGCGACGTCGGATGACTTGTATCATTGGGTCAACCAGCCTATCGCGCTTTTCCCTCCGGAAGAAAACACTTTTGTCTTTTCTGGGAGCGCCGTGACTGATCCCAATAACACAAGCGGTTTCTTTCCTGATCAGAAGAATGGAGTCGTTGCCATTTATGTAAGTCAAGTATCTGCTCCATAAATGCTCTTGAGCGGGAAACCTAACGGAAACCTCCCAGACTCTTGCCGAGTATGGAGAAGACGGCAGCCCTGGTCCCCAGACACAAGCCATTGCCTACTCGCATGATGGAGGCTACACTTTCATTCCCTTTGAAGGAAACCCAGTCATCCCCAGCAACTCTACTCAGTTCCGTGATCCCAAGGTTGTCTGGTACAACGATCGTTGGGTAATGGTTGTTGCTTATACTCAAGAATTCGAGATTGGAATCTTTACTTCGCCCGACCTCAAGGAGTGGACTCCAGCAAGTAACTTCTCTCATCACGGCCTTTTGGCACTCCAGTGGGAATGTCCAAACATGGTTCGTGTACCATACATCGATTCAGACGGCGAGAGACAGGACGACATGTGGCTTATGGCCATTAGCGTCAATCCTGGCGCACCGCTCGGCGGCTCCATCACACAGTACTATCCCGGAACATTTAACGGCACTCACTTCGCGGCTGTTGACGCGGCAGCCCGCATCGCAGACTTTGGAAAAGACAATTATGCAGGCCAATTCTTCTACGAAGACGAAGAAAGTGACGACTACCCTGTTTTTATGGCCTGGGCGTCTAACTGGCAATACACGCAAGTCGTACCAACTGGCGAAGAGGGTTGGCGAGGCGCAATGTCTCTTCCTCGCAAAACACATCTGACAAAGGTAGAGCGCCTTGGCTGGAAGCTAGTTACGGAGCCGTACAATATGAGCTCCATCATGGGTTCGGAACTAGCATCCAACGACAGCCTGGCCAACAGCACTCTTTTAGTGGACTACTCGAGCGTCGAATCCAACGCGCTCTATTGGGAGGCTAATGTGACGGGAATACCTAAAACCGGCATCCCCGAGCTTGCGACTCTGAACTTTACTTTTCTCTCGCCACAGACAGGAGAGTTTGTTCGTGGCGGCTACTATTTTGGCGGAGACAGTCCCTTCTTCCTCGATAGAGGCGGAGCCAAGGGCTTTGACAATGTCTTTTTTACTGAGAAATTCTCCACAAATCGTCTCATTGAGGATGGATCGTGGAAGGTCAGTGGCGTAATTGATCGATCCATTATCGAAGTCTTTGTTGATGGCGGAGTGGAGAGTGCTACCGCGGTATTCTTTTCGTCACAGCCGCTTTCCTTGTGTGTGCTGAGTACATCTGACTTGCCCGAGGGCGTAAAAGTCAGTGCTAGCGTCCGTGGGCTGGAGAGCGCCTGGGCGCCAATGGCTGACGAAGACGGCTTGGTTTATGGAAACAAGACTGAGATGAGCAATGGCAGTGAGACCGTTAAGCGGCTGATGGCGACACTGTAAGGTGGCCTGACTTGTAATTTTGTCTATCGTATAAAGATGCTCTAGATATCTATGCATAGGGTATAAATGAAATGTCATCGCTTTCTAGGCTCTTGGAAAGAACGGTCCATGATCGAAATCTCACATGGGCGTCATGAGATAACACCAGAAAAACATATCCGGATCTGTCTCTCGTTTCTTTGGCGTCGGTACCTTTGCCAGCACATCCACATCAAACGGCAAACCCTGTATATCGAATCGGTGCGCAGAATAGCTTAATGATATCCAGGTAGCGTCGTCAGCGAGACACTCCCGGACACTCTGCGCCATCCGAAGGAGACTCTCCTCTCCACCGCAAGACACAGCGTCGACAGTACTCTTGTCAATAACAAGGTCGTATGTAGAGTCTGGTAAATCTTGCGGGAGCCGCGTTGCATCTGCAACTGCGTAGCGCATGCGGACATCTCCAAAGGCCTGCTCCTCTAAGTCGCGACCGCGTGTAGTGGCAAGAGGTTCATAGTCTACATTTGTGACCTTTTCGAAGCCTCGAATGCGTAAATGGTTTTGCAAATCGCTGGTTCCCGAGCCAATGTTTAAAATTTCAGCCGACGGGCCGAACTCGTTCAGATAAGGCTCAATGATGGAGACAAACTGGTCTGAGTTTATCAGCCATTCAAAGGCCTTTTCGGAGGTGAAGCGCTCATGCCAGTAGCTCTGCTCTTCATAATCAACAGGCATACTGGTTCAATCTCAGGGAAGAACTTGTTTGAATAAAAATTTGAGAATAAGACTTTTTACTATGAAATGACATCTGTTTTGTTCCAACGAGTAATGATAATTCTGGAGCGCTACCCCACCAATGTGGCGACGGCTTGGGGAACTGATTCGTTGAAATTGAGCGAGTGAACTACATTCCGGGAATCTGCGAATTGGCGATGAAATAGGTAGACGAGAAATTATATAGATTCACTACAGAACGCCTGAATAGCACTTGAATGTTGCAAATTAAAGCGAGAGAGCATCGGATGGCGGCTAGATCTAGTTCCACAACTTCGACGTTGTTGGTGTATTGTTACAACCAAGGAGATTGTAGTTGGCCTGCTACTACGAATGACTATTGAGAGTATTGATGGCGTAACAAACTTATTATGCAAGCAATTGAGCCATAAAGGTAGGTCCACAGTGTTTCAAAACGCCGTCGTCACCAACATGGACAAGGCTGACGAAGGCTGACCGGCGGTTGCGGCTACGGCCCAAATAGGCAGCTGACTGGTACGGTGGTATGACTGGCGACCCTTGTATATTAGCCGCAGCCTCGCCAACTCTGACACCAGTTTTTCAGCATTCCTCCACCCTCACCAAATACTTCTTGTTTTGCACAGCCATTGAACTTGTTCGTTAAAATTTTCAAGGTAATACTGTTTTAGTCAGCTTACCACTGTCAGAAATGGTTGGCCGAACCGCCGTCGCTGCTACTGAGCAGAATCCAGCGAACAGTGCTGGCGAGAGCTCGGCAACTTCAAAGTTGCTCACCCCCGAGTTCAAGGACTATGCCAAGGACCTCATGAGCGAGTGGAACAATCCCGGCGTCTCGTTGGCTGTAATTGATGAAGAAGACGTGTACGCAGAGGTGTGAAAATAAGATCTCTCAAGGCAGCACAACTCTAGCTCACCAACTAAACAGAGCTACGGGTACGAAACCCTGCCAGATACCAAAGCAACTCCCAATACCTTGTACTTTACTGGATCTACAACAAAGGCATTTTGCGCCGCACTTCTCGCCCATCTAATCAACAGCAAAAAGTACCCTGAGCTATCCAAGGGCTGGGACACGCCAATCTCTTCCATTCTTCACGACGACTTTGTCTTGCAAGATGACTGGGCGACAAAACATCTCACACTTAGGGACGCAGCCGGTCATATAACCGGCATGTCGCGCCATGATTTATCTCTGATGCGGGAAACTAACGGCAAAGAGTCCACAAACAGAGACTTTGTGCGAAACTTGAGGCATCTACCAATGCCCACGGAGCCCAGAAAACAGTTTCAGTACTGCAATTACATGTATTTTGTGCTTTCTCACGTCATTGAGACCGTCACCGGACAGTGGCTAGGAGACTGCCTACGGGAACACATCTTCCAGCCTCTGGGCATGAATGCGACATTTCTCGACATGAAAGATGCCGAAAATGCCCCGGAGCACGTTGCAGATAGCTACTTGTGGTCAGAAGATGACAAAAAGTACAATAAGCTCCCTCATATGCCCGCAAGACAGCTGAGCGGCGCTGGCGGTCTCATTTCAACGGTAAAAGACTATGCCAAATGGGCCAAAGCCCTGATTTACAAAAGCGATGTGTTTAATGAAGCAACCCATGCCGACATCCGCAGTTCTATTTCCATAGCCACGGCTTCAGATGAGCTTGATATTTTGTATGGTCTTGGTTGGATGCGGAGAGTGGTCTATGACAAGGTAGCCTACATCCATAACGGCTCAACCGGCACTTTTGGTTCCTACGTGATCTGGTTTCCCCACGTCAAGTTTGGCGTTGTGGCTTTTTCAAATGGGTTCGAAACAGCGGTGCCCGTTACAAACGTTCTCGCATGGCGTTTGATTGCGGATAGGTTGGAGGTTTCTGCGGCTGACCGTGTCGACGTCAACGACAAGTAAGAACCGCCACTATAGAGAGGAAATGGTAAGATGCTAACCTAAAGGACTTAGATTCAAAAAGAATGAGCAGAAAGCAAAAGAGGATTTGAAGAAAACGACTGAGATTTTGTACCCTACTCGACCGGACAAGCCATTACCCCCAACGCTGCCTATCAAGCAGCTTGCTGGCAAATACCATCACGTCGCATACGGAACGCACAACCTTGTAGAGACTCAGAATACTGAGAAAGATGGAGGAATTGTTCTTGTTTCAGAGCGACCGAACGTTGTTTTTGCTTCAAAGATGCGACTAGAGCATGTGTCCGGTGACTACTGGACGGCGCGTCTAAGTTGGCTGTCAACTGGCACTGCGGTTTCATTCTTTGCGGCTGAGTTTAAGTTTGAAATTGATGGAAAGCCCTCTGCCCTTGAAATGAATATTGAAAGCAGGGACGAGGGAGTTTTTGAAGGCAAAGTTTTATTTGAACGCGTGGACTAGGGTACAGTGACACTTATCAGTGCTTAGCTGTTCTACCTTGCTATTTAACATGAATACGTTGAAGCTGTATTCTGTCAAATATCTACTGGCATTCCTGATGCAAGCGATTCTTTGATTGCCGTGCAGACAGCCAGTGCTGAGAGGCCATCTTCAACCGTACACCTTAAAACCTCTCCTTCCTGGATTACGCGAAGAAAATGGGCAAGCTGTAATTCAAATGGGACGCGTTCCTCGACCTTGTATTGTTTTCGGGACAACGTTTCTGTCCATGACTTTTTGCCTTGTTCATATGACCAAACCGTCATATCCGGCACGCTCAAACTTCCCTCAGTGCCAAGAATGCGATAAAAGTCTTGCCCGGCTTTCGGGATCTGCGGATTCTCACCTGTGCCAGACTCAAAGTTGTGCGGAGACGGAGCGCTATCTGAAGCCACAAACGTTCCCACTACTCCAGACGAAAATCGTAGTGTAAGTGCTACCCCTTCCTCGGCTTCAAAGCCACGATGAGACTTGGTTGCTTCGGCATATACACGCTCGATGGGACCAAACAAGAACTGTAACAGGTCGACCTCATGTATCAGATTGATGAGAATGACGCCGCCAGACTTTGATTGCCTCCAATCTCCAGGTGGTGCAAAATACTCTGGAGATTTATAGGTTGCCCATATGCCGTTGACTGCAATAACATCTCCTACGGCGCCATTATCCAAAGCTGTTTTCGCAGCAACCATGTACGGGTTGAAGCGTCGATGATGGCCAACCAGTACCTTCACACTGTGATCTTCTAGATGTTGCAATAGCCCTGTACCGCTCTCCAAATCCACGCTCACTGGCTTTTCAATGAGGATGTTTACCCCAGCGGAAGCCAGTTCCTTGGCTATTTCGACATGCGTATGATTCGGCGTGCATATTATCGCTCCGTCTGGCTTTTGGGACTGGATTAAAGCAGATACAGACTCATAATAGGCGACACCATAATTTTCTGCCAAGTGTTTCCCAGCGCAGCTTGGGTCGACTATGGCGATCAGCTTGGTGCCTGGGTTGCTGACAACTGTCTGGGCATGTCGAGGGCCTATAAGACCGGCACCGATAACGACAAATGTGAGTGGGCAAGGCTTTGAATCATACATTTTCAACTGTTGGCTAGAAGATAAGGCTTAGCATTTTAGCATTTTGAATTGCCCCTTTTAAATACATCTTCCCCGCTTCCTATATCGGTGCTACCCGGCTATTTGTTTTGCCATGGATGAATGCTAGCCCGTCCTTCCGCACATAACCTCTCTTCTGCAGACGATGCGATTCTCAGAATTGTCTATGATTTTGTTTAAACTCTGCCCTATGTAGGCTGGAGTCATGAAACACTCGATATCGATGTCAACTATACGCCAGTAAGCACTGTGTCGTGAGGCAGCTGCAGGCAGGGCTATTCCTTTGTCCAACTACCAGCTAAAGGCCCAACGAGTTTCCACTAGTCGTGTTTCGCAGGACGCTTTTGCAAAGAAACATAAGCAGCAACGGAGAACGACTAGCATGACGATGATCCGCATCCGCGAAGCAAAAGTTCGCGCGATACTGGTGTGAGTACTACGAGTACATGTGCAACCCCAAAGCTGGAAGAACGAGGCTGTTGAGAGAAGACTGGGGCCACCAAAGCCGGGCGCAAAGTTCCCCGCAGGGGTCCCGGCAAGCTCCTTTCGCCGGGGTTTTTGCACGAGTCTCGCAGCCTTGTTCGAGCGGGCAGCTACGTAACGACGGTGATTCCCATGTTGAGGTTTGGCAGCTACGGCGAAACAATTTATTGCTATCCTTGCTTGGCTGTATTGGGCTACGACTTACGACTCTTTGTCTTGACTTTCATCATTCAGGCCGCTCGCTAATAATTACGTCGCAGGTAGGGGAGTTAGCCTCCGCATGGTCCCTGCTAGCGTATGATGATCAACAAATTACTGGCTAACTAGGCTGTGCTCCTCCTGGCAAGGCTCAATGAGAGCAGCAGAATGCCCATCCTTTTCGTATGACTCGCCGCGATTAGTAGCTGCCCAGCCGGGGGGGGGGGGGGGGGGGTTGGTTTCGATGCCAGTTCGATGCCAGTTCGATGCCAGTGCCGGCTTGGCGATACTAGTGACTTGCTTTTAACTATACTCGTGGTGTAAGTGTGCTATAAGATATTGACCCCGAGAGAGTTGAGCATACTGATGGTCGCAGATCGCCTGACTCGTCCAATAGCCGATACTCTGAAAGAAGATTGCTTTTCTTTTACGCCACAGCCAATAGTTTGCGTTGCGCATCCAGGAGGGGGACTTGTTTGGTTTGGTTGTTGTGATGACTTGGAGATTGGCTGGGGTAAGACATCCTCCCCCAGGAAACCCTGAAACAAAAACCGCATAACAACTCGTAGCTCGGCAATAGTGCCAGCTGTCCGCTATTTGGGTCCAAGGGAGCTAGTAACTGCCGCTCTGTAATGAGCATTCTGTTGCACTATGGTACTTTTGCCATGATGGCCTGCCTGCAAAAGCAGAAGCTGCGGCGCAGAGACCGAGACGCAGACGCGGGTTGGAGAGGACGGCCCAAGATGCGACAGCAGCGGAACATGGCGCCAACACCATGCTGATCATTCCCTGTCCAAACGATAGTGCGATGGTCTAATCAGCCCATATCAAAACTTATGTTGTCAAAAGTTCCGTTCCTCATCGTCTACTTACTCACCAAATGCAACAGCTTAGACATTGTTCGCAGGCGAGCCTCGCTTTGTCTCCACTAGCTCTGAACTTTCTCGCTGGCTTGATGCCACGTTTATGGGGTGCACGCCGTGCACTAAACTGGGATGCAGAGCTGGGGTGCCAATATGCTCCACGGTAGTTCCATGGTGGATGTCGTTCCCAACTCTGGTGTGACCCTATAACGGGATCTTTTTGTCTCACCAGCAGTCTGCGACACGTGCGGATCCGAGCGTTCTTGAATGCTGCAGATGGATATTCGGCCGTGCTGTGGTGAGACGTTGCTAGGGTGCTTGTATAGATAAAATGCGTTACATGCACCTCCCATCCAAGTAGACGCATCCCTCCTTAGCGATGCTCGTCCCCCTCGCTGGACCGCCCTTCAGCCTGTGTCCTGTACATGTTTTTCAGCAGTCATGGCAGAGAAGATTGAAAATTCGGCGCAACAAAGTAGTGGCGTTCTTGAGGAGAAGGAGGCAAGTATTTCACACGGCCGAATGATAACTTGCTGTTGTGTTGGGTGTCAATACTAATGCGTATTATATAACCAACAGAATGTGCGCACTAGAGCTCCCGAGATTGATTTTGAAGAAGAAAACATTGAGCGAACAGAGCGTCATCTCGATGTCACTGAAGATGACTTACTCGAGGCAAAGGAAATTGCGGCGACATTTACGCTTGAAGACCTTCGTAGGGTGAGTCGAGACATGCATACGTTCATACCGCTCTTTACGAGGCCATGGACTAAGCTATTATTCTAGCTCATGACCCAAGTTTATAAACTGCATAGTCGAGACCCCAATTTTCCAGTTGCCATCGTTCGCGAAATTGAGGCTTTCCTTGGTAATAAACCCTCCATTGGCTTTCATTCTAGTAGCTAACAATAACCTTAGAAAATGACGATATATTCAACAACCCGGAGAAGCATGAAGAGCTCATCAACGAAATGAAGATTGAAGCAGCCCTGATAACCAACAACTCTCCATATGCCGAAGTTCGTTCCGTCGTTGGCAACAGCGATGACCCAAACATGCCCGTGTCTACCGTACGCGCCTGGCTCATTGGCATAGTTTTGTCCCTCGCCTGTGCCTTTGTGAATATCTTTTTTGAAATTCGACGACCGGCAATTTCGGTGACCTCCAACGTTCCGCAGCTGTTGGCATATCCCTGCGGAAAGTTCCTGGAGCGAGCTTTGCCCGATTGGGGCTTTACACTCTTTGGCACACGCCATAGCCTCAACCCAGGACCGTTCAACAGAAAAGAACATATGCTCATCACCATTATGTCGAGCATATCAATTGGTGGCACGTACACGAGCAACATTGTCTGGATTCAAGCTATGCCTCATTGGTTCAACCAAGAATGGGCCGTTAATGTGGGATATCAAACCCTTATTGCTTTGTCGACCAATTTTATCGGCTTTAGTTTGGCGGGTTTGACACGTCGCTTCCTGGTTTACCCATCATACTGCGTTTGGCCAGAGGCGCTTGTTACTATTGCCCTCAACGCGTCCTTCCACGATGAGAGCAACCCGAAGGTGGCTGGCCCGCTGAAGGTGTTCTGGTCCATAACCCGTCTCCGTTTCTTCATGCTTGCGTTTGTGGCCATGTTCTTTTACTTTTGGCTACCAAATACATTGTTTGGCGCCCTATCATACTTTTCATGGATGACCTGGATTGCACCCAACAATCGTACCCTCGCTGCTGTCACCGGGTCTTTGAGCGGCCTTGGTCTCAACCCTATCCCGACATTTGATTGGAATATTGTCATTTGGAATACGGATCCCTTAGTCATCCCGTTCTTCAGCACCTTCAATCTGTTCCTTGGAGTTTTCTTTAGCATGTTTATCGTGGCGGGACTGTACTTTTCCAACGCTTTCCACACAGGATACATTCCTCTTATTTCGAACCAGCCTTGGGATCATTTTGCGCAGCCCTTTAATGTGTCAGCTGTGCTAGACGACGATGGTATTATTGATGTTGCCAAATACCAAGAGTATTCAATGCCGTTTTTATCGGCTGGCAACATTGTCGTCTACATGTTTTTCTTTAGTGTGTATACTGCCGCTCTCACACATGGAATTCTATATCACCGGCTCGAGATTATGATGGGCTTTAAAGAGCTCTGGAACTCTATAAGCGGGAAGAAGAACAAGGATGAGGGGCGCGTCTTGGATGTCCACAATCGTCTCATGAAGTCGTACAAAGAGGTCCCTGAATGGTGGTACATGATTTGCCTTGTGCTTTCCATTGCGGTTGGCTGTGCGGGCGTTGCCAGCTATCCTACTCACACCAGTCCTGGAGTGGTCTTTTTCGGAATCGTGCTGACGCTCATCTTCATTGTTCCAACAGGAATAATTTACGCCATGACAGGCGTGCAGGTCACGCTCAATGTTTTGGCAGAATTTATTGGTGGTTCTTTCGTCCAAGGCAATGCCCTAGCTATGTGCTTTTTCAAAACTTATGGTGTCATAACTTGCATGCAAGCCCTAGCTTTTGCGCGAGACTTGAAGCTAGCACACTACTTGAAGATTCCGCCACGCATAACCTTCTTTGCTCAGATGGTTCCAACGCTGGCCACCACTTTTGTTGCTGTGGGTGTCCTGACTTACCAAGTGCACATCAAGAAGGTCTGTACACCAGACGCCCCCTTCCGGTTTTCATGCCCCAATGAGACGACGTTCTTCACTGCTGCTGTTCTGTGGGGAACTGTTGGACCGAAACGACTTTGGGGAATTGGAGGCCCGTACGCTGTAACACTTCTTGGGTTCCCTCTGGGTATCACCCTAGTGGTGGCCTTCTGGGCCTTGGGCAAGAAATTTCCAGCGAATGCTGCACTACGCAAAGCGCACCCGGTAGTGCTTCTATTTGGTGGCATTCTTTGGGCTCCATACAATCTAAGTTTCATTTGGCCTGCTGTTCCAGTTGCGGCTTGGTCTTGGATCTACATGCGCAATCGCTTCTTAGGGTGGTGGTCGAAGGTTGGTGGTATTTTCATCGGGTTTGGGAAGAATTCAATCATGCTAACCGATCGTGCTATAGTACAACTTTGTATTGTCGGCCGCCTTCTCCTGCGGCATCGCCATTTCCGCCCTAATTCAATTCTTCGCAGTTGCGTATCAAGGCAAGACTGTAAGCTGGTGGGGCAACAGCATCGTTGGTGCTGGATGTGATGATGGGATGTCGTGCCCGCTCAAGACTCTTGCCGAAGGCGAGTACTTTGGGCCTGACCCTGGAAACTATAATGTTTAGAGTTCTTGCAAGGGGGCTGAGGCGGAATCCTGGCTATGTTTGTGCGAGTAATCTGTCTTTCATTCCATATATATGTACTCGGAGCTGTGCTACGGGTGATGCTAAATTCAACGAAGATATTATAACTCGAATACCACGAAGTGAAAAGTGATAATAAGCGATGCCAAAGGTTTTTAAAGGATGTATTAAACTATGTACATGGCACAACTCATATATACATCCGATAGCAGTTTGCCTCTCAATCGCCGACCCCCCAAACAAGCATCGCAACTTTTCTCTTCACCTAATAAACTCCAAACACCCAGGCTATGCTCTTAACTCACTCTCGCTGCATTTGATCTTCATGAATCCACCGAGAATTAAGCACGGTATCTGTTGAAGAAGCTGCGCATGCGTACACCCTGACCGTAGGTGAATTCTCTGCGGCAAGTGCCGTAGGCCATGAAGTTGTGGACGGCATCGTTTCCAGGCAGGTCAGGGCAGGTATCCTGACTCTCATCACAGCTCCAAGTCCTGGTGCAAGCAGGGGTGTCATCAACACCGTCACCGTCGCCACTGCAGCCGTTCTGGAACGTGTGGAACAGACCCAGCCAGTGACCGACTTCGTGAGTGGTGGTTTGACGGTTGTCAGCTAAGGTTGCCTTGACGGAGCATCCATCTTTGTAGAACTGAGTGGATCCATTGCTGACGTTGGTGGGGAAGTAGCAGTATCCGTTGGCATCGTTGTTGAGCCTCTTCATGAAGTAGAGGTTAAGCGTCTTGTAATCGCCACGGCGGAGTTGTTTCTTCATGGCCAGCTCGTCGCCATCGCTTGCCCAGTTGGAGTTGATGGTCCAGTCAATGTCTTGGATAGTGTAGTGGAAACCGTAATTAGCGTAGTCACCGTTCATGTCCTCAATAACTTGACGAACAACACTTTCCTATTTTCATTGATCAGTTGTCTGTAGTTGAAGCCAGCGAGAGCGCTGAGGCGGCGAGTGGTACGAAACTTACACTAATGTACCCAGCGTCGGTTCTAGAGCTAGCAACAACGTGAGCGTAAACAGGGACCTCTATCGTAGCTAAGGACTCTGTGGAGAAGGAGTTGAGAGCCTCAGCCTCCATCGCGGCCATCTCACGAGCCACGGACATCAGTTCCTCAGAAGGGTCGGGAGCACCACATTCCGTGTCAACGTTGAGGACTGCGGCCATGACAGCAGAGGTCATTGACCCAGCAAGAAGAAGGGCATTCTTTAAGTACATCTTGGCCAGTATTGATTGCAAAGATAGAAAACAATGAGAAGAGTTCAATGCAGCGAAGAGAGAGTGACAATGATTACGACCCTAAAGCAAGTCTCAGAGCATGATGCAACCCTTTATATACTTCTGTTCGTTCTCGTACGAGTCGGCTCAATTCACAGACCAAGCTTCCCCTTCCAGGCAAACAATGGATCATGGTAATATCTCCATAAATTACCTTCCTTGAAGGGAAGTTGACCATTTCCGCGATGCTACATGAACCGTGGCCGAGACGCTATAGAGCGTAAGAATTAGGTCCGTTCCGGCCGAGGATTCATCCTTCTTTGGGGGTCATATGGCCTCGTGCTCTCCTTAGCTCGCTGTCCAGGCACAATGCCAAGTCTTCTTTATCCGCTATTTTTGGGGCTATCCCAGGGCATGACAGGGGTGCTGCAGTTACAACCTGCCACTAAAGGCTTAGAGTCCAGAACAAGCGCATTGCTAGCAGGTGGAGATGCAACCAACTGCGGGGAATCGTAGTTACAATGAACGTTGTTCGGCAATGGTTTCCAGTAATTAGGCGCGATTCTTAGTACAGTTGCAATTTAGCTCTATTGTAATCCCAGCCACTTTCCTGTGAGGGAAGTGGAAACATGACACCGGTTCGGCCGCAACGCACAACGATGCAAGAGGGGGTAGACACACACGTTGCTCAATTGCCGTGATCGGTGAACTTACAGTTTTCGCGCGAGTTCACTGGCCATTCGCCTTACCGGGAATAGAGAATGTAAGCGCTATCCTGAAGGCGCGCTGCCAACAAAGCACTTAGTAGCAGCAATGTCGCATCGGGGGTTTGCTCCGACTCCTCTTTGATTAGTCTTGCCATGTGGATACGAGACTCCGTCCTACTGGCTAAGTTTTCCGTATTTTTTGTTTTAATTTTTTGACCGATTGCAGCCAACATAGGACCTACCGACCTACCTTAAACGGTAGGCGTTGGTGGGGACGAAGATAGGCGATGCAACTCAACCCTCAGCCCACTTCTTGCCAAGGGAAGGTGAGATGTTATAATCACGACGGCTATTTATTGTCTATCTTTGGTGACTGCGGCTAGGCGTGAAGTTTGAACAGTCTTTAACGTAAAACGGGCGCCGGACCATGCCGTGATAGAGGGCAAGAGGTGTATTTTGACATCGGCCACACCGTGATTGGCCCCTATTAGCTCTTTGCAGTAACCCATTGATCAATAGTCAGGTTAAAGTAGCCCCCGCGGATACTCTCCGGTACACCGCTGGCGCAACGCAACGTGGTCGTGAACGTGGAGATGTTTGTCGCAAAGAACGTGTTCCAAAGCTGTGTCGCACATGCCAGAGTTAGACAGTTACATTGCATATCTTGCACGGCTTCGGCAAACAAAACCGGTCCCTACATCGTCGGCAGTCTTGGCCTAGGTTCCTAATATACACGTGTTGTCAGGGATCCACCGGCGAAGCTTTCTTAACCCCTGCTAGAAGCCGGTAGCCAGTTAACCTGCTGATAAAGAAGTCGGCATGCAGATCGCTTTGTGGCCACCCACTGTCGTCAGTGCCGCGTTCAAGTCCGTAAAACCAGAAAGGAAGGAAAGAAGAACAAGTAAGCCGCTGATACCCTCTCAAGACCAATGTTTTCTTGCTCCTGGTATATTACACAGTTCCACTGCGCATTCGGTGTTACAGCCGTGAAATTCTGTCGTGCAGTCTAATGTCAAGAGCTTTCGGCTGAGAAAACGGCTTGTTGTTGTCGCCATAAAATTCCATGGACTTCCGTTCTTGCCAAGGGTCTGATGATCCTTCTTCGCGGGTAAGATATCTACGCAATCACTCAGAGCACAAAGTGTCATTGGTATTGTTACTACCGCACAAGGGCCTCGACGATATAAATTTAGCAAATAGACTTTTGAGTGAACAACCAAGCTTCTATATTAACAACTCCATTTTAAAATGACAGGTAATAAAGTTTCATTTAAATCCATGTAATTACCATGACTTGACGTGAGTACCCATAATGACCAACACGAATCCGCAAAGCAGAAAAAGCGAACCAGCCCACTCGCTCGCATTCTTGGAAATGTCCAAAGTCAAGTAGCTTTATCCCTTCCTCGGTGACAAGAAAACTGTAGCGGTTTACGTCCCCGTGTAGAATACCTTAATCCGTGCAGCCTCCTCAGAGCCGTTTTACACAGACTTAGATCCTGAGAAGAAGCAAAGCGTCCCTGTAACTTCTCCAAGAGAAACCCTATGACGCATCCATTCTCGTATATATGGCCAATGAAAGACGGCGCTATTCCACTGACTTAATCTCGTGAGAGGTGTGCTCCAGTCCATTCCTCGTCATAAGGGAGAGGTGGCAAGTCTGGAATAGGGTATGAGAGCGTACCCCTGTCAAAGGTCCCAGGACATATTGTGAGATACTTGACATTTTCCAATTTGCAGGCGGTACTCGCTTTCGAATGAGCGATCCTCCTCGACGTCTGTGTACAAAACGACAGGTGTCGATATTGATGTAGTCATGGTTTCGCTGTTGGATATTATCGGGCATTATACACATCTTCAACGTTATCGCTTTCTGAGATTTTGTTACAAGATACGCCATAGCTCAACCGCAATAATTACAGGACAAGGTTGCAATTGTATCCTTCTTCTCAGTCCCTTACACTGAAATAGCCTCCTCTTCGAGCACCCTCTGGAAGCTCGGTTGGCTGATGTTCACCCTCTCCGCTCGATATTCATAAGACTTGTGCTTGTTTACACCATTGAAAGTGTTCTAAAAATCCATCTTGGGCATATACTTTGTCCCGTGCCTCATATGCCCATCGTTCGCCCCTAGTACCGATGATATATCTTTCAAGAGCAAGTTGGCAACCAGCACATGAGATTCCGTGTTCAATTTTGCCGGTAGCACTGTCGTAGTAAGGAAGCGCACCTGAACTCATAAAGTTGAATTTTTTCATTCGTTCTGATCTCACTGGCTGAGACTGCATTCGGCGCCTGCAAAGCAAAGCAGTCTGATGAACAGACACGATGGCAACGCTGGACTTGTGTTCTGATTCATCCATATATATCCCAGGCAATGTCTTGAGTGAAGCCAATTCACTAAGCTCGGCCCTTCTTAAATAAAACTCTTTTCTGGCAGCAGAGACCGTTTGCACTTGGATCTCAGGTGCAAATCGAAGGCATTTGAAGCAGCAGCGCGTCCATGTTAAAAGTGACATGAATCCCGCAAATTCGCCGCAGAGAGCGCAATTTTTGGTGCACAAGGCCTTGTAAAGATCGATTAAAGACACATGGATGGCAATGCGCGTCCTCAACAGGGCGCAGAAGAGGTTCAAGCCGTGTAATACTATCATTTGGTAACGCTTGAGAGAGTCAACCATCTGCCTTGACCTGATATTTACCTGTCGAAATTTAAAGAGAGAATATACATCCAGCCGGACTAATACGTCATGCAATAGCTCCACTGGCATACGATCAAGGGAGCCGAGTCCCCTATCGGCAGACCGCTGAAATGGCGTTGCTAGTGATGTGCGAACATTGGTGTGTTCACGGGGCGGGAACCAAATCACTGAGAGGACGTAGTCTTTGCGGTGGTAGGCAGTGGTTCGCACAATGTCTTCAGCCTGTTCGTCTCCGAAGCGATATTCAGTTGCCGATCGATACTCGCGAGGCAGATCAGTAGCCGTTGCCGCCATTGTCACGATATCCGGAATCTGCCGGGGACGCGTTCCAGGCTGCTGTAGACCTCGTTGGTCAAACTCGATGCAGCTTTTAGAAGGGCCATCGGCCACATTTGCGTTCCGTGTATTTTCGACCTGTTGTACTGTCACTCAAGCCGGCCCTTGGTACATCAGCACCACGGGTCGCATTGTTGGAAGGTTGGCGAGATAATGAATTGATGCACCCCAATTAGACAACGTATAGAAGTGCTGGCTTACTTCTAATGCGAGAGTCAAACCTGTTCACAAAATGACTGTGGTGACGGCGAAGTTGAACAGGACAGTCTAGCACGCTATTGGGAAAGCACACGGCACCAAACGCGACACGGTGCGTTATACGAGTACGAAAGGCAGTCTTCCCACACACACAGTCACACACAGACAAACTGGCTTAACAAACATCATAGTAGCTAAGTAAGCTAATTCACTATATATATATATATATGTGTGTGTGTGTGTGTGTGTGTGTATGTGTGTGTGTGTATTTCACTTTATAAACAACAGAAGGCTATGCCCTTTCTTCTTCCCACATATACATATAAACATCGTTAGGTTTAGGTATAAGAAGTACCGGAGCACAACCGCAGTGAAAGTGCAGTGGATCGCAGCTACACTGTGGCATGGGCAAACGTTCCCATCTACTACGAAAATGCAATCCTCGGATCTTATTGTGTAGAAGAAGAAAGATACCAGGGAAAGAGTATGCAGATTTTGAGAGCAGGGAGCAATCACCTATATTTTAGACATACCGTTGTCGATCTTTAAACCCTCTTAATCCGGGTTGGTGGCGCAAATGTAGGCCTCCGACGCCGGCTACCCACCTGTGACTCTGAGCAGCTGAATCTAATGCGCCTTGCTGGGAAATTAAAAGATATTTGTGCTGTAAAGGCTCAATACACTGTAAGCTTTCACTATAATTAAGCGGACATGGCAATTATCTCTCTGCTACTATGATTAACTACGACGGCAAGACGTTCGGATCCTCTGCCAACACGGCCAATGGCGAGGTAGGCGCCGACACCCGCTTCCATTATCACCAACAAGGCAACATTGTGTGGGCGGAATATTCTGGGGGCTCGATTGTCCGGGGCTCCCTCATTGCGACAGTACAGGCTGATGATAGTCTGGATATGCGCTATCACCATGTAAACACTAGCGGGGAGCTCATGACGGGAAAGTGTCACTCGACGCCGGAGATGTTGCCTGACGGACGGCTACGGATGCATGAGACATGGCAATGGACTGCCGGGGATCACTCGTCTGGTGAATCAACTATTGAGGAGTTGAAAGGCTAGCGTGGGCAGGTGCATTCGCAGCATAGAAGAGAAAAGTGTTCTAACGCTCAATATAACTCTATGCTATAGTGCTTTATGTATTTTACCATTTTCTTCTCAGTCGCGGGGGTTAATCAATTTACAGTCCAAACGCATCTTTGGCCCTGGTCAAATACGCTTTTCTTTCCTCTGTTACTGTGACGCCAACACAGCCCATGTATGCCTCAAACCCTTTATCGAGATCCCCCTTCAAGGAATCCCTCACGTCTTGTCCGCACTGCGTCGCAAGGAACCACGGCCCGCTGCCAAAATTGTATTCGTCAGGCGTAACCAGCGACAGAATCTCGTTGAGGCGGTCGTCCGAAAGGCCATCTACTGAGCTGATATCTCCTTGACGCCATCTAGTGACTTGGCATACATGAGATTGTAGTTGGCCATTTGCATGTTGGCCGTTCCCTGCCCGGGTCGGCCGGGATACACGTTGTGCTTGTACTTGAAGTCAACCGACTCAAACGCCATGAGGGACAGTACAGCTGCAATCTCGTTGGGGCTATACATTTGGTACTCGGCCATGCTCTGGACGATGAACGGCGCAACTTGCGTTGCAGTTCGGCATTCCGTCGCTGTCGCGTCACAGCTTGCTGAGCCTGGTGCAATCTTTTGAATGATTGGCGCTGCTTCCAGTTGCGCGCCGCATAATCCTGGCAATCGGAACATGACTGGAGTAATGGCTGCCAGCTTCATGTTTGACTCGTAAAAGATGAATTTTATTTGGTATTTTTTTTTTGAAGGGGCGAAAATTCTCAAAAGAAGTTCTGCGTGCTGAGGGCCGCTCCGGGTGTTGGTCAAATGGGTTATATAGAAACAATAAATTCTAGGATTACTGAACATAACAAATTATGGGAAACTAGTCTTTTTATGTACAAGCGAGTCGCCTCCTTTTCTTTTTTTCAGTGACTCGGACGCTAATTACTCGTTCAGTTCCGTTTCATCCAAACATTTCTTTGTGCGCTACTGTTTTTCCTTTGTGTTGTCCGAAGGGGGTGGGTGTCTCTTACACGCCGCGACAGCGAATCAGCGCGTCCCACAAGGCGCCCTTGAAACACTACGTTGCGCCCACGGGCGGAAACTTTCTGTGCTATATTAAGCACCCAGCGAGTAAAGTATATGTACTATCCGAGAGTGAGACGTTGCAGACGGGAATGGTGAGATTAGCTTATTCACGTTACTTTTGGTTGCTTTGGATGCAAACTTATGTTAAAATATGTAATAAATGTGTACTAGATTTCAGTACCGATCCATTCGCGCTGGCACTTACTCAAGGGGCTGCTACACTCGGTTTGGAGGACTTACACATGCTTTACTAACATTTAAACCTCTCTCGATTCGACGCTCTGCTTCATTAAGGTAAATGTTCGCTACTCCTTTGATTCGGTGGTTGAAGCTACCAGGCAAGATACCGTAGAGACATTAGGTAAAACCCAGGATATCACCCTCGCCATCTCCACTGCTCGGGCAATACTTATAAAAATTTATACTAAAAAGAAAAAACAGTTCGAATGTGTCCGGTTTTAGTGCTTGGCCGGTAGTGCAGGGTCAGTGATAGGTTTGTCAAACAAAGCCAGCTCCTCCTTACGCCGGTCAATTGCTGCGTCATGTAAGTCCCGGCAACACTTTGCCGCCACCCCCTGTATATGTATATTCAGACCGTGCGACACACCGAAGGCCGCCTCGACACTCATACGGTAAACAGTCACCAAATAATTTGACACAGCAAAGTTGCATTCATGAATAGTCTAATTTGCATAATATGATATTAATTTCTACCGAGATCGTCTGTCTTTTTCAAATCAGGGACCTTCTTTGAGAAAGCGCGGGTATCGGCACCTCCATGGTGCGGGTACGCTAACAGGTCGCACACCTCTGCCACTCATTTGGTTCGTAAATCATGGACGTAGAAAGGCATCTTATCACTCTCATATACATGTCCATGAGGATGCTCCGTTTCTCTGTAAAGATTGTCTATGCTATGGGGATGGAACGTAGATGTCTGCTTGCACTCGAGAATGTGACTGAGGCCTGGTGGATGTGTAAGGCGGAAGATGCCATATCTGTCAACCGCAATAGTTAGCTATAAAACTGTACTTTGTACCCTGAATAGCGTGATAAACGGTTATTATTGGGTGCCACTTACGATGGTGAGAACTTTGGCGCGCAAACCACAGCCACGCTCTCAGGCATCATGACCTGGTAGCCGGCGTGGGTATGTAGGTCTCGTGAACTCATGAAGCAAGTCTGCGTAGGGTGCGTATGGATCCAGCCCAGAACCATCAAGTCCTCATTCATGCAGTACTCGGCCATGGTACCTTCATTTTCCGTCTCACAAGTATCCGACGTTACCTTCTGGTCAGGAATCAATAGGCAGCGCACAAACAAGGCGTTATTAACGGGCGTTCCGCATAGCACGCCGCACATTTCCAGTCCGGCCTGCGTATTCTTGGCCGCGATATCGAGAAACGACTGTCGAAGTTTGCTGGGAATAAATAGAGACCTGATTGGGTCGCCGTTTTCCAAGTAAGCCCCGGGTTTAAACGTGAGCCGCTCCTTTTTGGGAATAGGCGGTCCGCTTAGTGAAGTTTTCGGAGGCAGTGCAGGTGTTGTAGAAAGTTCTGATGTAAACGATGGCGCTTCAAGGCTCTGTTTCGGGGGCCTCTCAGGCACAAGAGCGGGAAACTTTCCAGGTCGTTCTGGTGGCAGGTCGCGTTGCAGATCTACCGGCGTTGATTTAGAGACGGACGGGTAATGGTAATTATTAGTGGCACTGAGACTGGAAGCCGGAGCTGTATAGGGCGGGTCGGCAGCTGCTCTTCCGTCTCTGGCGCGATCCAGATTGCTTCGTGTTGCCGCTATCTGCCGGCGCAGGTCATCGTCATCAGGCCCTTTTGGCGGGCGCTGAGGTTCCCTGCTGGGATGCTGAGTATATATAGAGCTTGTACGGGGAGTGTATCCATCTCTCCTGCTCGTTCGGCGCACTGTATCTCGACGCTGAAGCTCTTGCTGAGCCAAGTTGACAGCCAAGTCTTGGTTCTCCGACGCGTCTAGAATCTTTGCATTTCCACTAAGAGTTGGGTCCTGCGCGGCATACTCCGCATACGACGATGGCTGCCCTCGCGTGCCCTTTTGAGGTTTCGGCGGTTGCATGCGTTCCCATTCTCTCCGGGTTGCCTCAAGCTCTGGCTTGATCTGTTGCAGCTCCTGAATCACGGTATCGATCCTCGCCAACAATGGCTTGACGGCTCTGCGTCCATCAGGATCTTTAAATTCGGGATGCGTGCGCAGGTGCGTGACGACTAATTCCGAGTGACGGTACAGCATCACATACGCTCGACCGAAATCGCTTTCTGACATGGCAAACATTGCCTATTCGACCGCGTTAGCCAGCCCCTGTTGTGTCTGGAAACTGTTGAGCGACCCTTACCTCTTGATACAACGTCTCAGCAGCCCGTATCCAATGCTTTAGGGGAATATTCGTGTTGAATACAAAGTTCTCGGCCTGGGCAACCAGCTCCTTGACCGTCGGTGGCTGTCCTGGCCGCATCACGGATCTGAGGTCCATGGTGCGAGAATCGATCAACGCAGCTCCAGCAGTCTTCCGTATCGCCTATGACAAGGCACTATAAGGAAATTGTCATCATAGGCGTTGTTTCGGTGTCCGCAAATGATTGTGCCGCGCACTATATAGCTTTTATCCAAACGCGTGCAGGTCTGCGAGGCTGTTCTTGTGTCGAGCTCGTAGTGATGGAGGGGCAATTTTGCGGGTGCCTGGCTGGTCGGCCAGTGCGATGACGCGCCAGCTCCAAGCGTGATGTCACATGGCGCAGGATATGCAGCCAACGGGGTGATTTGACAAAGTTGGCTTCTCTGTGGTGTAAAACCATACGTACTTTCTTGGCCGATCTAGCAATTTTGTAAAAATTAGGCATCAATTTAAACTTAGAGCTAAAATCTGAGTCCGCTCGTGCAAATTGCTCCTAAAATGCCGAGAAATTGTGTCTGCCGCAGTAAGGTCGGCAAAGTAAGAGGGAAACTTGATTTTCCGGATTCTCAACAGGGTAAGCTACGCCTGAGACATGAGGGAGAGCCTGTACGTATTACTTTTGGTAAATGGCAAAGTTTTGGTATTATGAGTGACCTTTTCTGACTCCCCTTCCCTCTTAGGTATCGCACCTCTGTAATATATAACAGAATTCCCATTTCGCCATCTCATTATTGTCCGCCAGCATTACCTGATCCTCCTGCCGCGGCCTGTGCCGATGATTGAAGCTGGATAATTTCAGTTCTCTTCTTTTCTATATTACCTTGCGTCTCCTTAATCTGGCCCTCTAGCCGTGAGCTGTGTGGCAATGTTAGCGGCGGGAGTGACGATATAGAGAGGGAAATCCCTTACATCTCGTTGCCGATAAAGTCGAGGCGACCCTTGACTGTATTCTCCGCCTCAAACTTTTCTTGCTTCAAGAGCACAGGTCCCACGAGTTTGTAGATGGTCTCATCATCTCCCAGATTGTCAAACTCCTGCGAATTGTCAGCATTGGTCGCTAGAAACGAGGATTAGCTGAGCTTAGCACAAAGATACCTGTTGGACTCCGTCATTTTCTTGGCGCTGCCCATCCAATTTCTGCCTGGAGGTAACGTGTGTTTGGAGTTCTATATTTATTAAAAAAAATTATTTTAGCATACTTTCGTTGTACTGTCGCATCGCCTATTGTACCTTGTTGAAGTTTTTGATAGTCCTCGGAGAGGGCCTGCAGGCGAGCTTGTACGTCAGACATCCTTGTCGTCAATGGCCGTGTGTGTATTATCTTCAATCAGTCCCGGAATCTTTAATGTTGTTGAAGCTGTCTGAAGTATCAGATGGTCCAATAACCCTGTAACTTGAGCATGGTTTGGAGGTGCGAGAGGTCATGTCCAGGATATCTGGCGCACCAAAAGTGCCCCGCTGGGTACTCGTGGACGGACAGCCAGCAAATCCGCCCCGATACCTACATGTTACCCCGCCAATCTTCACCGTCACCGACGCAGGCACAACTGCTGCTGCCTCATGCACTGTCACCAGGACACGCCTTAAAGATTTCAACGACAACTCTGACGCCCGCGCATCGCCCAATTTCGACTCGAGAGCGGTCATACTCTACGTTTCGAGCAACCTCAACTGGCATTCTACCCCCGAAGCCGCAACTTCATCGCCGCGCGTCCGTATTCGGATCCTCGTGGTGACGTGCTCTCGGCGGCCCCTCGCGCCGCAACGTCAACATGTCGACCAATTTCCGGGACCGCGCCATCGCCGAGGTGCAAAAGGCGATTGCGGCAGACCATAATAAGGAATACCAAAAGGCCTTTGATCTCTACATGGCTTCTATGGAGCTCTGGGTCAAGGCGCTGAAATGGGAGAAGAACAAGGCACTCAAGGCTACTATGCAGGAGAAGATGGCAACGTATCTCGACCGCGCAGAGAAGCTGAAGCAGTTTCTGCAGGCCGAGGCCGACAATGCAAACGGCGGTAAATCCATGATGGGGGCTAACGGCTCCAGCACTGGAAAGCCCAAAGGCGCCAACGAGGACGACGACAGCAAAAAGCTCAGAAACGCCCTGTCCGGCGCAATCTTACAAGAACGCCCCGACGTACGATGGGAGGATATTGCCGGCTTAGAAGGGGCCAAAGAAACTTTAAAGGAGGCTGTCGTTCTCCCCATCAAGTTCCCTAGCCTGTTCCAGGGCAAGCGTCAAGCATGGAAAGGCATCCTCCTTTACGGCCCGCCTGGAACTGGTAAGAGTTATCTTGCCAAGGCCGTCGCTACAGAGGCGAACAGCACATTCTTCAGTATCAGCAGCTCAGATCTCGTGAGCAAATGGATGGGTGAAAGTGAAAGGTAAGCAACGGCTAAGCATGTAACGGGAGGGGTCGGAATTGCTGGCAACCGCTAACCTCGACACAGGCTGGTAAAGCTACTCTTTTCCATGGCGAGAGAAAACAAGCCATCGGTTATCTTCATTGACGAAATTGACGCACTTTGCGGCCCCCGAGGCGAAGGCGAATCTGAAGCATCCCGTCGTATAAAAACCGAAATCCTGGTCCAAATGGATGGTGTGGGCAACGACAGCAAGGGTATCTTGGTACTGGGAGCAACCAATATCCCGTGGCAACTCGACGCTGCCATTCGACGAAGATTCCAACGCAGAGTTCATATTGGTTTACCCGATGCGAATGGACGCGCACGGATGTTCAAGCTCGCCATTGGCGACACGGACACGTCACTGCAAGCCAGCGACTATAATTTGCTGGCGTCAAAGTCCGAGGGCTTTTCTGGAAGTGATATTGCCAATGTTGTACAATCTGCGTTGATGCGGCCCGTACGCAAAATTCTCCAAGCTACACATTTCAAAGCGGTAAGCTTCAATTTTACTTGAGCGTGTAGCAGAGCAAACGTACTGACCTAGCTTCAAGGTTATGACAGACGGCAAGCGTATGCTTACGCCCTGTTCACCTGGTGATCCGGACAAGATAGAAATGACGTACGATGATGTAAAGTCCGACGAACTTCTTGCGCCCGACGTGTCAGTCAAGGACTTTGAAGTTGCTTTAGAAGACTCGCATCCAACAGTGTCCAAGGAAGACATTGACAAGCAAGTTGATTGGACAAACGAATTCGGTAGTGAAGGTGCATAAGGAAATCCCCGCAGTGCTAGTCTACATACAAGCGGCGTCCTTTGGAGTTACAGGGATTTTTTTATCATCTAGTTCATGGCAACTGTTTTATTTGGCGGTTAAGTCCTGTTCATTGCCCAAGTTTTGTTTTAATACAGCGAGAAAGACTGGCGCGGCGGCATTTATACAATGATACTTGTAGTATATAGCAAACCTGCCCTTTACAATTCACAATTCCGAGTCACCTTGTGCAGAAAGTCATAACTGGCGTAATGTCGTTGGCTTTGTCGAGGACTTTTCATTTCTATTTCGGAGCCTTGAGCAGTCCTTTTTAGGCTGCCACTACATGCCCCTAACATTGTTGTTGGTCCGGAAATTACCACGCACCAGTGTTGTTTAGCTGCCTAGTGACTGTCCCCCTGCACTGACATGTTAGCTGCATTATGGCCCTAGGCTGCCATTTTCAGAAGCGGGGTTGTGGCTTGCTATGTGCATACTTTTATTTAGCGTCGCGGATGGTCAGACCAACAAGGGGCAACTGAGGTCGCTGAGAGGTTGGCGGGCGCATCCGCGGCACCGACTTGCAAATACAAAGTACCTCCCGCCTCCTCAACCCTCCAACTGATCATCTAGACTCATTAAACCATATTCTTGCGCTGCCAACTACAATACGCGTGGGATATAAAGAATTGTATCGTTTTTACACGTCGTTGTTTTCCTTTCTTCACGAGATGACTCTTGCAAATACCTCTGTCGCGTTTTACATTTGTGATCTGCAAAACGACGACCGATTTGGTCCGCTGGTGCAAGGTTGCCGGCGCTCAGATGACTTTACCATCTTGTTTGAGCAAGGAATTCTGTCCATTGCACCTGCTGTGTTGTTTTTGTTGGCATTTGCCATACGGATGATACAGCTTCGGAAAAGAAGAGCAAAAGTCCGACAGCATCAATCTCGCTACGTTAAGCTTGTATGTTCTCCCGTTCTTTTGTCTAGCAGCATTCGCACGCCGCTTTTACTGGTCAGGGACTAATAAATAATAGTGTGCTCTTACAGCGCTTCTTGCTGTCCATTCAGTTCTGCTTGGACTATGGGCTACACACTCTGCTTCGTCTGTCCGTACTGCGATTCCTGCTGCGAGCCTCCTCATCGGCGTCGATATAGCCTGTTGCCTGCTGTCGCTGTATGAACACAGCCGTTCTGTAAAGACGTCTGACATTTTGCTTGTCTACCTGCTGCTGTCATCGCTTTGCGATATTGCTCAGGCTAGGACTCTTTGGCTTACAAACACATATACCGTCTTGGCATCACTTACAACGGCGTCGGCCGGCCTCAAATTACTGGCTTTAGTTCTTGAGGCTGTAGGGAAAGATTTCTTACTTGTTGATAAATCTCTAGTAAGATGCCCTGAAATTCTAAGTGGAATATTTAACAGGCGTTTATTTTGGTGGTTAAACGCCGTCTTTTGGAAGGGGTTGCGCTGCAATCTTCGCGACAAAGATATGCTCGATATTGACAATGCGTTGCGTTCGACAAATCTGGGGCATCGATTCCAGTCGGTTTTGGAAGATGCCCGACAAATCAACCAGGTGACTGACGAGAACATTTTCAGCCCTAAACAATTCATAAAATCCCGCTTTTCACGGCACAAATTGTTCTGGGTCTCGCTATGGAAGCTCAAGCTTCCGTTCTTGAAAGGTGTGCCGCCAAGAGTATGCATGATTGCGCTCAAACTGGTGCAGCCGTTTCTCATCCGAGAAATTGTCGACTCTGTTGGCTCCGAAAGTCACACGACAAGAGGCTACGTTCTTGTTGGTGCGACTGGGCTCGTGTACGTAGCCGTTGCAGTTTGCACTGGCTACCAGCAACACAACACGATGCGATTCCTGGTAATGCTTCGTGGATCCCTTGTTGCGACAATCTATCGAGCCTTAACACTTCTCCCAAGTAGCCAGACAGCCGATAACGCCGCAATTTCCCTGATGAGTACTGACATTGAAGTCATAAATACCTCACTTCAAATGATACATGAATGCTGGGCCGCCCCTATAGAAGCTTCTGTTGGTATCTGGTTGCTTGCTGAACAAATTGGTGCTATAAGCGTTGCCACCGTTGGAATTGCCATCAGTAAGTCACCTTTATTATTCACTTGTGTCCTCTGAAATCATCTCTGAATTGTCTATTTATATCCAAAAGTCAGCATCCTCGCCATGATCAAGTTGGCAAAACTCACGGGCCCGAGCCAAGGACGTTGGAACAAGGCCATTGAGGAACGTGTGTCATTTACATCATCTGTTCTTCGTGGGGTAGGAGCTGTGAAAATGCTGGGTTTGGCAAATCATCTTGCTTCCAGAATGCACACCCTTCGAGTTCACGAAATGTCGCTCTCAAAGAAATTTCGCCTGCTCACATGTTCTATCAATATGGTCGGTACGTGGTGTATATTATTTTCCGTCTCTAAGATGTGCATGCCTCTGACCTGAGACCTTGCGTAGCATTTTTTCCAATTCTGGTGTCACCAGCCGTCACATTCTCGCTTGCCTTCAAATTCACAAATTCCGAGATCTTGGATGGCAAGGCATTCGCAGTTCTGTCTCTTATTACTCTCATCTCCTCGTCGTTATTTTCTTTCACTGGCACTTTACCCCAAGTTACTGCCAGCTTTGGTGCTTCTGATAGGATCTACGATTTCTTGAACCATCTGCGTCTATCGCACTCTTTGGCGGACGATGTGGGCAAAGAGCTTGATGTAAAGCCCGGCAAGCTGCAAACAGAAACCAAAAATTCCTTCATTGCCAAAGGCAATGTAATGCTGCGCTTTGAGCAGGTTCTTTTATCCCTGTCCAATGGCAAAACTCTTGGTCCCGTTACCTTAGCACTTAAAGCTGGAGATGTACTCGCTGTTGCTGGCCCAACAGGCTCGGGAAAATCAGCCCTGCTTTCACTTTGTTCCGGAACACTACAGCCATCAAGCGGCTCACTTTACTGTGCATCGCAAGCCGTCGGCTACTTACCACAAACTCCATGGCTTATGAATCGGTCGATCCGTGACAATATCACTGGACCCCTTCGTTTCGACCGCAATTGGTATGATACAGTTGTGAAAAGCTGTTGCCTCGATCGAGACATTGGCAATCTACCGGAAGGGGATGCAACCAATGCAGGGACGGAGGGCAACCGTCTAAGTGGTGGACAGCGTCAGAGAATTGTGAGTGAAAAGCCCTTTTGACTACCGAGGAGACCGTTCTTTAACATTAGCTACATTTAGGCCCTGGCGCGCGCTGTATACTCCAAGAATCAGATTCTAGTTCTCGATGACCCTTTCAGTAGTTTAGACCAAAGCACGCATGACCAAATCGTCAACAATCTCTTTGGCAGGCACGGTCTTATTGCGACTCAGTCCATGACTGCCGTAGCTTCAAGTAACTCAGGTACGTGTCTCAAAATACAGAAGAATTTGTGAAATGTGCTTCTTTAACCCCCTTTAGCAAACTTGCTTGCTAGAGCCAAGCATGTTGTGCTTCTGTCCCCGACGGGCGCGGTTGAACGACAAGGTGGTTACGATGCAATGCCCGCCACAGCGATTGCAGCGCGTGACAGTACCCCTGAACGCGAAGACAGGGTTGAAAGCGAAGAGGCTTCTCCTAATTCAACAGCGGAAGATGAGCGGATACGAAAAGTTACATTGCAGGCCCAGGATCTGAAGCGTCGAACTGGAGACACTGGTCTCTATAGATATTACGCCCGCTCGATTGGATCCTTCGTACTCGCTTTATTCTCAGTTGTTAACATCGTGTATGTCTTTACAACTGTTTTTCCTTGTGGGTTGATTGCCACGTTATAAAACGTACAAGGTCTTTACTTACCAAATCGCATATACGCAGCTGTTTGGCTTCGTTACGTTATCCAAGCACAGAACAACAAGTCTACCCTCGACCTATATCTCGGAATATACGGTCTATTGGCCGGACTGGGACTCTGTGGAGTATTTGTATCACTTGGGTGAGTTGAGCCTTATTTGTATTCCGTTGCACTTTCTTACAGGTCGAAATACGCAGTCAACTCTTTTTGCAGCTGGTGCCCAAATCAAGCATACACCTACATAGAATCTTAGCCGATCATACCATGTGGTAAGCTAGTTCCGAAAGCTCGTGACTCCAGTTGCTAAACTATTCACAAGGGCTACCATGACGCATTTAAGTTCCATAGATTCCGGGGTGCTCCTTAATCGGTTCGCAGCAATCGGTTCCCACATTCAATTTACACGAAGCTTACAATTTAACTAGATTCAGTCAAGACATGTCGATAATCGACATGGTCCTACCTGCGGCACTTTTTAGATTTACCAACGGTATGTGAGCCATTAAAGCTTTGTTTGGACGCAACATCTCATCGTTCTCAGCCATTTTGAACTGCCTTGCCAGCATCGCGCTGGTCTCTGTTGGCTCTCCTTACCTGGCCGCTGCAGTCCCAGTCATTTTTATCATCGTTTACATGATTCAAAAGTTCTATCTTGCGACATCGCGGCAGTTGAGACTGTTGGACTTGGAAGCAAAGTCTCCTCTTTTCACGCACTTTACCGAGACTGTTCGTGGCATTTCGACTGTCCAGGCGTTTGGGTGGCAAGAAGCGTATTATGAAGATGCATTATGCTTATTAGACGCATCTCAGCGCCCCAGTTATCTTCTTCTTACTGCTCAGAGATGGCTGAATGTGGTAATGAACCTTGTCGTTGCAGGGATAGCAACTGTTTTGGTTGCTTTTGCCGTGCATGTCAACAAGTCTTTGCCTGGCGCCGTGGGGGTAGGCTTAGTGAGTCTCCTTGGGCTCAACGAACAGCTAGCACTGTTGGTATTGTCTTGGACGTCTCTTGAAGTTTCTCTCGGGGCGATTGCACGACTTCGAGATTTCGAACGAGATACTCCACAAGAGAGGCCAACCCGTGGTGTTAATGACAGCGTTTCGCATTGGCCAACTCAAGGTCGTATCGAGGTGCACAATCTTCAAGCCACCTACGGGTTCGTGTAGTTGCTTTTGAAGTCGCGAAGATACTGTTACTAACCTCTTTATTAGAGATAAGAATCAACACTGTTTAGACGATCTAAGCTTTTCAGTTCCAGCTGGAACGAAAGTGGCGGTTATTGGAACAACCGGAAGGCTAGCATCTATCTTTGAATGAGCAAGCATGGCAAACGCTGACTCCAATATAGTGGCAAAAGCTCGCTTGTTAAAACACTCTTTCGAATGATTGAAATTACTTCCGGCCAGATCATCGTTGACAATGTGTCCCTTGAAGAGATGCCACTGGACCTCTGTCGAGCTAAAATTGCGGCCGTGCCACAAGAAGGCTTAGTATTACCAGGGTCGGTTCGATATAATTTAGACCCTCTTGAACAGTACAGCGACGAGCAAATACGCTCTGCCATTACCAGTGTTGGCCTTCAATTCAATGACTTGGACGTGGACCTCAGCTCCACGGGTCTCTCACACGGCCAAACTCAACTACTTGCGCTAGCACGAGCACTTCTTCGAAAGTGTCGAGTGGTGGTTTTAGATGAGGCTCTAAGCCATGTCGACCCGAAAACTGAGGAGAAGGTTATGAATGTCTTGCAGGAGAAATTTGACGGCTGCACAGTGTTGGCTGTTATGCATAAGCTGGACTCTTTGCCTCTGTTTGATCAAGTCTTGGTCTTAGACCGGGGCCGGGCTATTTTTACTGGAACACCTGCGGAGGCAAATGCGGCTGGCTATGCTTTAGAATAGTTTCAGGAGACGAAAGTGCTTACTTTGCAAGAGGCTGGGCTGGTTGTCGAGGAAGAGTGTTTCTGAAACCCGAGCAGACAAGGTAGAGATCACAACCTGGCTCGATGTGGCTAACTGCTTCAAGCCATGGCTTTCCAGATTTGTTGATGATTGCTGGTCATCGCCATATTGCAAAGTATACCGACTAGAACAAGGCGTCCAGAGGCAGCTTGTTAACACCAGCGGTGAGGCTGATGACAGTAATATTTGTCGCCATGCTCATACCAATAGACGCAATGACTCTAGTATTGCTCCTTGATGACAGATTTAGCTTTATTCAATGTTGTCAAGAAGCGAAATTCTCCCCGAGTGTACAGGAGATATATACACTGGCTAGAACGCTGCGGAGCTGGGCCGTCCTTCCGTAGCCGGCAAAGTGCCCAGGTGAAGCCCAGGTGCCTAGTTTAGCACGCCAAGTCTGCAGCTTATGTGCAACCAGTACTTAATTGCCAGGGCCGAAATCTTCATCGTCACACATGTGTCTGTCCATTCAACTCCGTGTATATGTGCAACTCTACTCAAAATCTTACGCCACCTAAGGCAAGTTCCAACGCAAACCGGATGCACCATTTCTAAAATGGAGTGCCGTTTTGACGCCCTCCCGCCCGAGGTTTTATCGCATATACTTGATCAGCTGTGCCTGTCGCGAGCTGGGCCGTGGCGTAGGAGCCCTTGCAACTACCTCCTTGTTTGTCGACAATGGAGGGATCATGGCTTGCGCATTTTGTACCAGTCTCTGGTTCTGGACATGAACCGTCTTCGCCGACTGTTGACTTGCTTTGACCGAGCAGCCGCGTCGTCCACGACTCGGTATCTAACCATACACGCCACATTAACGGAATGGGATACATCCGACCAACACATTGAGGATCACTGGCTAGCTCAGATTGAACCAGTGGACAGGGTCCTTTCTCGAGTACCGAGTGAGCTGCTGGCCTACACCGAGGGCCTCGTCGGCTTCTCCTTCTCCACGGACGGCATTGCTCTCCCCCACACGACATCGACAATCCTGCGATCCTTGCCGCTGACTTGCGTTGATTTGGAAATCAATACAAATTATGAGATTAACGCTCCGCCGCTACCTGCTCCTGGTGCCAATCAGGCGCACTTGTGTGACGACGTGCGCGTTCTTCTACCACGCATGCGCCATGCCCGCATCCACCTGGGCACGATTTGCCACGCAATTGTTGGAACATCCGAAAAAGGCCACTTCCGACCAATTGCTTTCCCGCTCATGCAGCGCCTCTTGGTTGATTGTGCATTTCTAGGCCAGAGAATCTCGCGGCTCTGTCACCAACACCAACACCAGCACGGCACAGACGAGGCTGCTACGACGTCTTGGCATTCAGTGATAGCAGGCCTCCAGCAAGTCTCGACTTTGCCGGATACGAACGCTAGCATTGTGGTAATGGCGGTGGTGCCAAATGAAGCTCTCGACAGGCAGTTCTACACGACGGTATTTCGCTGTCATGTTGTGGATGGCCAGCTCGACACATGGGCTTTTCCCGTGTCAGATGTGATGCCACCGAAGGACACAAACTGGGCCCCTGTATACATCCGTACCAAATCTGAGAACTACGTGGTATCTGGGCCGCGGTTTTTACACCATGTATCACAAGGCTCCTCCTTTTGGGAAGTCGGGTCCGGCTTGGGAAACTCTGGCGCTGCTTCGAATGAAGCAACGATATGGACAGAGAAACAATGGCGCGAAACTTATCCACGAAATTGGTCTACTCTGTGGAGAAATGAGCGCCTGACAGGAATGCGCCTGATAGGTGCAGAACGGAGACAAGACGCCGAGCTTAAGCGTCTCGTTGAACTTACCCCTAAAGGCTGGAAACGAGTCGGCTACGATGGCTTTGACGTCGAACGGATTGAGGAGGTGTGATGCCAATTAGTGTTGCATTTTTCAACGTAACCATTAAGCCGAGGGTTTTTCGTCTCGCTGTAAACGCTGTATAAATAGGTAGACTTGATAGACTCGAGAGACAAGGAACAAATAAGACTAACTAGGTACACCCTAAGTTAGTACCTGGCGGTGGCGTCCAGCTCAATCGCCCCACCAAAAAGTCAGTTGCATGCCTTAGCAAACGCCAACGCTCTACCACCTTACAACAGCGTCAACATGTCATGATAGCGCACAATTTCATGTTGCGGTACCCTCGATACGGGAAAATAGCCGTGAATGGAGCTGCTGCTGCTACCTCAAGCGCCGTCAGGGCAGCTTCTGCTGTGCGCACGGCCACGACCAGCGCCAGTTCGAGCCTAGTTGCCAAGGGACCAGTGGCCAAACAGCTTGAAGAAACAAGGGTTTGGAACAAATCTAAAGGCGGCAAAAAACTAGGGTCCATTCGTGCCTCTGAGCCTCGGCGAGTGAATGTCGTCAGCCAGAAGCTGTGCGGTACGCTCTGAAAGCACTCTGCTCTGGATTTAAAGCGCAAGCTAACTTTTGTGTTTGTCAACAGACGACATCCTCAAGTACGTCGGACCTTCGCTCGAACGACACCGCGGATGCGACCTCATCGACCTCAATCCAGGCGCAGGAGTCTGGAGTCAGGCGCTGCATTCGTTTCTCGAACCGCGAAAGCATGTCATGATGGAGGGCGACGCCGAGCTGTACCAGCCGTTTCTAAAGAATCTCCTCGCGAAACCTAATGTTGAATTGATCAACAAGTCTGGTCTTGTATGGAAGGAGCTTTTTGAAACGTTGCGGACGAGTTTAGATCGGCAAGAGCTGTCTCAAGAAGAGACACCAAAGCGCAACGATACTTTGCTAGTCAGTGCGAATCTAGCCATGTATCCGAAGAAGGCATTTCGCGGCTTTGACAGCATCAGCACCATGGTTCTCTACCAGTTCATGTCTAGCATTCGACACTCGAACCTATTCCAGCGGTACGGATTGGTACGCATGCTGATATGGGTCAACGACGATGATAAGAGGCGTCTTCTACCCCGGTCTTTAACACGGCGAAAACGAAGCGCCTTTGAGGCCGAAATCTCTTGCGATTGGGTACATGAAATTTGTGGCAAGGATACCGAGACTGAGGATCGACTGGCCTTACGCGACGACTGGGTTAACCTTGAATCTGCGTACGACACCGCTGCCAAAATGGAGGAAATGGGCCTTGCAATGCCAGCAAGCCGACAAACGTTCATGCATCGCAAAGTCAAGTCGGACCCTTCGCACCAAGGCCAATTGCTAGCTGGTGCGCGCCCACCGACCCTATCACGGCCATTCAAGCAAGAACTAGACGAGCTTGAAGCCGAACTATCCAGGTCTAAACGCGGCAAAGCTTCAAAGGATGTAGATGCCTCAACACGACTCAAGTTTCTTCGCATACGCAGTAGAGGAGAAACAGCTTTGGGAGAACAATATCTCGAGCTCTTGCAGGAGCACGACGAGCTCTGCAATATGGCACGCAAAAGTGGCAGAGAGAGTGCCGCGTTTCGCACAGCGGAGGCAGCATGGAACGACCGCCTCGGCAACCTCATTAAGAACCAGCGCAACGAATTCAATCTAATAAGAGACAACTATCACGTCTTCCGCCAGTCACCACCCGCACTACTCTGGGACCGACGCGCCTACGAGCCCCTTGCCATCTCCGACACGGAATTCTACCCCAACGCCCCCTCGTCGCTGCTGGACATTCAACCAAAGTCAATGAACCCTCTATTCCGCAACTTTGGGCCCGGCACAAACCGCGCAGGCGACATGTCAGACACAATGCTCCGCTTCTGGTTCTCACAACTTCTGATGCCCGTGAAGCAGGCCATGGACGGCGTCTGGGCCGGGTTCGGGGAGCAGTTTGACTTGTGTCCAAGTCTCACGGACCCGACGCGCGGTGGCTCGCCTGTTACGGGCGGAGATGGCAACACCGGTGCGCTGAGGGCGAGGTGCGTGAATGAGGAGCAGTGGGCAGAGCTGATGCAGGCGTGGATGGATTGGCCTTTTCGGCCGGCGTATACGCAGATGCTTGGCCGGTTGGTGGATGAGAGTGAGATTGAGACGGACGAGGAGGAGACCAAGTCTGGTGGTACAGGTGTTATGATTTGATTGTAGGTGCTCGCTTGTACGAATAGTGTAGGAATAGACCATGACCCCCTTTACATTATTAGGCGTTGGATGGAATCAAAGTTTCTGTTTTTGTTATATATTATTCTACGTCGAATACATAGAAAGTATCATTCACGAAAATGGATGAATGAATTGAGAGTACAATGCTTTTAATTTTAGATAGAAAATGTTTCTCGCCGAAACGCCATGAGCTACTAATTCGATATGTATGCAGCGTCGGTCTCATTCTGTTCCCGACTTCAAAATAGGAGGTACAGAAAGTGGTATCTCGTCATGCCCTTTTTTGCCCCAGATTAATTAATGTTTTACGTTTGCATCCAATTATTCGCCAAAGAAAAAATTTGTTTCTTCACCACCACAACTTCCACTTGCTTTGGAGCGACGAGTCCTTTAATACATCGGCGACCCAGCCCATGCTCGCGCGCCTGTCGTCGAGGATTCGGGCGTACTCGAGAAGTAATCTATAGACGTAGATTTGCATGTCTTCTTTGCGCAGGACCTTGTCTGCCCATTCCCGGCCCTCGCTAGCAATTTTTGCTCCTGCTGAGTCGTGGGCGGAAACTTCGTCAGAGCCTAGGAAGTACTCCATGATACCGTAGTAATCACCAAAACGATTGTCCATTGGGGCAAAATGTTTCCAGGCAACCAGGCGGCTGTCGTGCCATTCTTTCCAGAGAGTGGACTTGATGGGTACCGCGGTTGACTTGAGGAAGCCTCGGTAGCGGCCGGAAAATGAATTGCCGTCAATATCTGGCAAATATTTGTAGTCAAACTGTGCCCCCATCGGTAAGCCGCTTTGGGGCTCAAAGTAATGGTCTGTATAGTCGCAATGGCCATCCTCGCCGACGGGGTCACAGTTGAGGTCAACCAAGCTAACATTGGCCCATTTCTGCACCCACTCGCTGAGATTGCCTTTTCTTTGGGCTGAAACGACATTCTTGTCAGGAAGGGCAAAGTTTTCAGGTGCCTCTGCACCGCTCTCTACACGGGCGAGGGTTGTGGCATTGTTCATTGCGACAAAGCGATGGCGCTGGAAACCTTTCCAGTTGTCAGCCGTGTTTCGACCACCCGTCGCGACACCTCGCCACATGACTCCGTCCACCTTTTCTGCCCACGGAACACCAACTTCATCGCCGCCGGTAAATCTCTCTTCTTCGTTGTAGTACATGGGAGCGGGCAAGAGGATTTCATTGTTGACACTGAGCTTAGAGCCTCCGAAAAGAGGGAAGAAAACCTTTGTAGTGCTGGTGGAGAGCGGCTGAATGAGAACACCATTCAAACCCTGGAGGTCAGGCTGGTGGCAAACGTCGGCAGAGAGAGTATAGTTGGAGACATAGCCCTGGTATGTATGGGGATCGGTATATTTCGATCGAATGGTTGGCGCTTGGTCGAATGAATCTTGCAGCTGGTAAGTCCTGGCCAAACTATCCTTTGGGCAGCCGCGGCGCACAAGTTTCCAGAAAGGGTCTGGATAATGTTAGCTGCTATAATGATTTACTTTGGCAGTATAGACGGAAAAGAAAATTGGAAACTCACTCGTTGATTCCCAATCCTTGTTGCGGGTTTCCAAATCAGGCTCTCCCTTGCCTGGTGGGGGCAGTTTCTGGAAAGCTGAAATAACCTTATTTGGATCAGGGAGGCTGACAGTCCTAGCAGCCTCGTCCATGTAAGTCGCAATATCCTCGTGCGGAACAATAACGCGAGGTTCGTCCATGGCATTGAGCGGGATATCCATATCAGGTAGGAGGTGGTCAAATGTTTGGATCATCTCGAGCCAAATTTTAGTCCAGAACCAGTTGCTATCCGCAGTGGCGTTGCCATTGCGAACGTTGATGGTCATTTCAAAGTCCCAGGATTCGCGACGCAGTATAGCAGGTTCGAGTCCCCAAAAGGGTTGTAGATCATCGTAAATCTGGTCAAAAAAGTCCTCGACAATGAGAGCATTGTTGGATTTGGCATACTCGAACCATTCGTCGAATCCAGGGGGCGGGTGGCGGCCACGTCTTTTGCGGTATGCCTGGGCAGCGTCTCCGACAGACTTTGTCCGCTTTGAAACGAGAGCAGCAAAGCGATTTTGCGCATCGAAGATGAGTTTATCGATGGGATGGCGCTCGGGTCGAGCAGTCTTGTGCCTGTCGCCGGTCCCTGGTTTCGTCGATTCGTTTGCCTCGGAAAGTTCGGTCAGTTCGGTCGAGTCCTCGTTTGGCACAGCGCCTACTGGCACTTGCTTAGGACGTGTGTCTCTAGTTTGCTCATTTACATTCTCGAACAGCGCTGACTTTCCGGCGGTCGAGACTTGGCTGAATGCTGAAGAACGGAGATCGTAGGTGTTGCTGCTAAAGGCGTATAGGGCAAAGATGATGAGGAGGGCCAAAAAGATGTAGCGCACGATCCCAGAGGGCCGTGGAAGCATCTTTGCGGTAAGGCGAGCGGCGATGCAAGCTGTAGGAGGCCAAGTTGGAAGAGTCACAATTCGTCAAACGGATGTCCAGGTTCAAACGGTCAAGCACGAGGTAGAGAGAGAGAGAGGGTCGGTCGGTTCAAGTGTCCTACAGCCCAACTACACCAACACTCGACAGAAAAAGAACGAGGGCGCTTTTAAGCCAATCTTCCTTGAGCACCCTGAAATGTGCGTGCTTTGTAGGGAAATCCAAGTTCACTCTGTCTCTCGTAGAAAGAAAGCCACAGCTTTGATTGTTCTCCTCGAGAGAGCGTCTTGGCGAAGGAAGCGAGTGGACCAATAAAACGCAGCGACGGGGTAGGTAGGACTGTGCCACTGGTTTGCAGTTTTTATCCAAGTCGAGGATGAATAGGAATAAAATACTCAAGATTTATTGACAAGAAAAAAAAGCGAATAAAGAGCGAATTAAAAGAAAAACAATGCCGCTGCTGAACGAGTGATGGGCATTGGGGGAAGAGTGTACAGAGTAGATGAGAGCCTCCTCTTGGGACGGACCGATATGGAAATACGCTGACTACATGAACAAGGGGTAATCTTTTCACAACTTGGATTCTAGTACGGAAAAGGGAGAAAGACTTCATCAAGGCAAAAAGTTAGTGCGAAATTTACAGCGTTCGAGCAAACTGAGGGCAGTGTACCTTGCTTTCTGCGCAGCTGCTCAGTCAGAAGAGGTACCTGACTTGCCCATTGATTTGCGCGAGCAGACTTGGTTGGCGTGCTGGTGGTTCCACAGACATGTGCGCCGCACTGCAGATCTGATTGGAGCAAATGGGGCGCAACACCAGAATTGGGAACAATCGACCACTCCTGAATGCACCAAAGCCACCAGTACTTCAGGTTATCAGTGTGGTGGTCCTCTGGCGCGGTGAGTGAGTGGGCCACATAGGAACCCGCCAATCTTACTTGCTCCATAGCGAAAGGGGGAAACTAATAATACCATGCATAGCTATTTAACAGACTGCTGTCGTCTGCAGCGAAATATGATAGCTGGGTTAAATAACTTGCAATGAGCGCGGTGATTGGCAGTTTTAATTTTCATAAAATCGTATATTTATAGCCACGTCGCCCGTCCGAGTTGTCGCAAGCACCCATCCATCACTCTCGCAACAAGTAGCAGTGTAATTATTAAAGTGCCAGTTTTTACGAGCATGTTGATCAATGTCGTCATTGCCTGGCATCGTACCAGCTTGCAGATTCCAGTGCAAGGCGGTATTGCTCAAAGTCTCATCGTTGGCCCGCCCGTTGTTACACAATGATGCCGATCCTTGTTTCTGCGGCAGCAGATCTGTCGCGTGAGGTGATACCTCCTAGGAGATCTGAAGTCCTACGGAGAGGAATTCCCAGCTTGCCCAAAACTGCGGGGATTCAGGCCATTTTAAATATGAGAATTCCGTGAATTAGTAAATTGAGTCTGAAAATAGACAGTTTGACGGCTCGCCGCGTAATGGAGACGTGCGCCTTGGTGCCATGGGTTGCGACAGAGCCTGTTCTCTTGTTGGTCCGTTCTGGCTCGTAAGTCGACAAATGGACAGCCCTCGTAAGTTGTTTGCTCGCGGTTCGGGATGGACCAATCTTTTGGAAAACATTTTATAGTATGACTACTTGCACGACTGTCTTTGCAGATGTTATAAAAAGGGTCCCTAGTCCCTTGTTGCACCGTGGCTACTGTAGCGTGCATTGAGAAAGAGAGCATGAGGTTAAGCGAGCTCCCACGCCGACGAAATTACTTTCATAAATCGGCTAAACTGGCAAAATGGTTTATAATACTGGCGTCAATTTATCTCAAGCTTCCCCAGTTGGACCCCTCTCTCTACGTGTCTAAAAGTCACCTCAGATCCATCAGCTGAATGCTGCATAGATTGAGTTTGCCGATGGGCTCGGGTGTCGGGTTCGGCTACCGAACGGCCGCTCCACCCTTGGCCCAACAGTAATTGTGCCGTTTTAAACCAAAGCAGTGTATATCTGCGCGATTATGACGGAGCATGACTGTATCCTTATTGATATTTTCTTGTGCCTTGTCCAGCAAACAGTGGCCACGGTGTTTGATTCTGATCAACGCATAGGTCAACACGGGCGCTCAAACACCCTGAAACAGGCCCAGGCAGGGCAGATAGGAGTGTGTGCCACAGCATGAAACATCGTCAGCAAACTCGTGCTGCATGTAGGCACTCATCCACCGTGAGGCTCGCTCTTACATATGCACACACGAATGGTATGGTGTCCGGCACATGTGTAGGCTAGCGCTGTTATCATTTGATCAAAGCTGGGGAGCCCTGCCCAGATCCATCCCGCTTGCATGCCGCCGTCACGCTTCGTAGCGCCGGAACGCTCAGCTTCTAGATCAAAATGGGTACCGCCGGCTTAGGGGGGAATTGTCCACATGGGACCCTTGCACCGTTGTGTCGTCATCTTGTCCGTCGCGGGGCAGTGTTGGTGCCACGGTGGATGTTCTCGTGACTATGAGCTACCGGCGTACAACGACAGGAGGAAGCGGTCTGAAGAGTGAGAGACGCTGATGAAGCAACCTATTGTTATGTCTGGAATCTGTAGTAGTTTGAACATGCCTTGATTTGACGGCGCATAAAGTATTTCCAGCTTTCTGCTTTACTCTGCCGGCTCCGGCGGTGCGCGTCTTGATGCGGTGCTTCAGGTACAGAGTACTCGTACATGCCGCCGAACGTTTCTTGCGGGGCGTCCGGGACTTTCAACACGCATCGCCGAACTTTATGAACGGGGAGAGACTGTCAACAACATGCTTTATTATACAAGCTAATACGGAAACGCGCCTTGTATTACACTGTTTCTATCTTTTACTTTCTATTTTTCCCCTAATAAAATACCCTCATTCGGACCAGATTCCCCTAATCAACAAGGCCGTTGCGACGCCGGTCTGTGGCGCTCAACCTCCGAGTCGCCCAAACCGGAGCATCCGCATCCGCACCGTACCAGACCCCGCCGTAAACAGGCCGGGCGCAGTGCCGATTCCAGCCATTGCGGCCAGGCGACAAGGGCGTTGATCAGGCGGCATGAATTTGCCAGTACGCCTCTCACTCCACCACACCACAAGAATTTTTTGCTTGCGCTTCCATGTCAATGCGGTTGCTTCGACCTTTAACGGCATAGCTTCACTTTATTCAGTTCCCACACTGACGCTGCGTGTGCTTTCCACTTAACTTTAGAGGTCTAGCTCATGGTCCTTGCTTGTACGCCAACAGTCCACTTGCTGCGTAGTTGTGCGTCCGTAGTCGCTGCCCGCCTGGTTGCTTTGGCCGCCGTCTCCGTCAACGCCGAGCTCCGTCGTTTGCCCTTTCGGCCAACTCTTTAACAAAGTCCACTTCCGCCCACCTACTTTAATTCTCGTCAACTTCACCCCTCCTTCCTTTCAAACGGCTTCTTTTTTCCCGTTCTGTAGCAAGCCTTGCTTCGTTACTCTCTTGTCCTAGACCTTTCTTGTTTCTTTATCTTCTCCTCGAAGAAACTGTTTGTTTCACACGCCGTTACAATGAATACCAGTCTCGTTGAAAGCCGCTTCCTCTCCAACCCCCACGATTTGGGCGTTGTCGCCGTTGGTTTCTCCGGCGGTCAGGTAAGTTTTGTCCACCCAGAGTGTTGAAGAGTTTGCCCATCCAAATGTCATGTACTAACAATCGTCTTCTTTTTCTCTCTCTCGCAGCCCAAAGCCGGTGTCGACAATGGCCCTACTGCTCTCATGGAGTCCGGCCTGCTGACCCAGATCAGCAGCGAGCTCGGCTACAAGCTTCACGGTGACAACAAGGTCCAGAACTACCAGGAACTGTACCCCACATCGGACCCCGACTACCGCAACATGAAGAACCCTCTGCTCGTTTCCGCCGTCACTCGCAAGATTGCCGAGTCCACCTACGAGCACTCTTCCAAGGGCCGTCTGACCCTGACTCTCGGCGGTGACCACAGCATTGCCATTGGCACCATTGCCGGTACCGCCAAGGCTACCCGTGAGCGCCTCAACCGCGAGATTGCCGTTATCTGGGTCGATGCCCACTCCGACATCAACACCCCCGAGTGCAGTGACAGCGGCAACATCCACGGTATGCCCCTCGCCTTCCTGACTGGCCTTGCCAAGGATGACAAGGAGGAGTACTTTGGCTGGATCCAAGACGATATGCGCCTGAGCGTCAAGAAGCTTGTCTACATTGGTCTGCGCGACATTGATGTTGGCGAGAAGAAGATTATCAGAGAGCACGGCATCAAGGCCTTTAGCATGTTTGACGTTGACCGGTAAGTCTATTGCTTGTTTAAGAGAAAGGCTTTTCTTAAATAAAATTCTAATTTCCTTTTGGTTTTGTACAGTCACGGTATCGGTCGCGTCGTCGAGATGGCCCTCGCCCACATTGGCAACGACACTCCCATTCACCTGTCCTTCGACGTCGACGCCCTCGACCCCATGTGGGCTCCCAGCACTGGTACTCCCGTTCGTGGTGGCCTGACCCTGCGCGAAGGTGACTACATTTGCGAGTCTGTCCACGGTACCGGCAACCTGGTTGCTATTGACCTGGTCGAGGTTAACCCCAGCCTGGCCGCCACCGAGGCTGCTGCCCATGAGACTGTCCGCGCCGGCTGCTCTATCGTGCGCTGCGCTCTGGGTGAGACTCTTTTGTAAACAAGCTTTGCAAAAGGGGTGAGGGATAAACGGATGACAAGAAGAAAAAAGTAACCTATTTTATAAACGGTCGGTGCGCAAGCGCAGGACAAGACTGTCACGGGACGCGCAAATGATTAGGTGACCCCCGTTAATGCGGCGTATTGGGAGGGCTTTGGCATGATATCAAAAAATAGCGTCAAGGAGACTGCTCTCTATATACAATTTTGCAAACTGAATAGAAGAAGATTAAAAAAAAGAGAAAAAAAGGATCAAAGAGTCATTGTATTTTCGGTATTTATGTTCCGATCGCCTTTGTTAGTGGACAAACAAGACCCCTGTCGCTCATGCAAGGAGCTGTTGTGGCGTGTGGCTGGCGAGTACCACCCCCCCAGCCACCCCAGCGTGGATGGGAAAATCGCCCATGACCGTCGTGTGACATAACCTCATTTGTTTTTGTCATCGGCTTGTCGCAATCTCTGTCTCGCTAACATTTCTTACCTTGTTACCAGTCGCCGGCCCATCATGAAGACAATCTGACTGCATCGCAACAAAGCTTCAAGACTTGAAGCCTCAATCCTCGCTCTTTTCGATACAGCTCTGAAACTATCCCCCGCACCGCCGAGCCGAGCGACCCGCGGTACAGCGTACGAGCGAGTAAAGAGACGATACGCGCTCGTCCAACCGACACTTTTGCGATCGGGTGACCCTGCGAAGCAAGACGTTTGGTCGAATTTACTGGCGACGGACTGTCAGAAGACCTTCTTTATTCCAAGATATAAAGATTATTGCGCCAGCTTTAAACCCCGACTTGACTCAGACTCGGTCGCGGAGTTAAGCCTCTGTTGCGTTGCTCTCCCCGCCAAACTGTGCGCATCCAAAACGGCGTCGCCAGACGAGAAAGAGAGAGTCGATTAAAAAGTTGCACTTCTCCAGAAAATCGACTTGATAATACGTCCATATTCCATATCGTCTTCCTCGCACTTGAGCGACATTGATGCGCATTTACTCGGCTCCATTCGGCCGATCTTGAAGCAATGGCGCTGTCTTCGACACTAAGCGGCAGCTCTGTCGTGTACGAGCGGAGAGTGATTAGCCACATCCGAACGTACAACTGGCCGCCGCTGCAGCTCAACTTTTGGATATTCGTCATGTTGCTCGCTTCGGCGAGTATACTGGGCGTTTTTGGCAATTTCATTCAGATACAGACGCAGCTGCATCTACCTGTGCCTTGGTACGTTGGTTGGATTTGACGGAAGTGGTCTGCTGCAGCGTGCCAACGAAGCAAAGTGATCCAAGCTAACACGATGACGCCACTCATTTCTAGGTACTTTCCATACTACGTTACGGTCACATCACTCACCATTGTCTTTGTCGGGGCAATGATATGGCTCATTGCCAATCGGCGGCTGCTTCCGGCCATTGTCATGGTGGGAGGCTTTACGCTCTTTGTGCTCTGGATGGTCGGCCTCATTGCCACGTCGGTCGAGCTCTGGGGAAGCGGTGGCGTGCAGAGTAATTGCAACCTGCATGTGTTTAACCAGAGTCCGAGCGGCCAGGATATAGAGACGCTGGCCTGGCTACAGCAAAAGACGATATGTATGTGTCTTTTGAGGATTTGCAGATGTTCGAGTGTGTTGCTAACGATGGTGAATTAGGTCAAACTTGGTACTTGGTGTTTGCTATGGGCTTGACGGGGGCGATATTTTGGGTCTGGGTTATGATTATGGCGTATCAGGTATTTGTTCGATCATGATATGATGTGAAATGGTTGGATTTATTGGAAGCGAGGTGTTTTTTTTTTTTCTTTTCTTTTTGGATTGGAAGCGTAATGGATGATGTCTGATGTCTTTTGAGGGCACTATATATGATGCCTTGGGGGTGGGATTTCTTGTTTATACTACTGAAAACACATTAATGTAAAGGATATATGCTATGCTGTCTGCAAGTGTTTTTTTTTTTTGGTGTCCTGGAGGAGCTTGCGACCTTCAAATTGCATTTGTTGTCGTCCTTTTGATAGATTCTCGTCATTGGACCTAAGCCAGCGGCTGTCAATACAGCTCAATGACTCGCAAACTGTTCTACGTCGTAACAGCCGCTATTTCAGGCACAGATCAGTCTACGAGTACTATGCATCGTCGTCGTTTGTTGAGGCGCAGCACGGAGGGGCTTCCAGTGCCCTGCCCCCTCGTTTTCAGCTATCCAGGCCCCGACTCAGCGGGGTAATGACCGGGGGAGGTTGTCTAAGAACCATGTCCAGCTGTGAGATGAGAATTAGCGGCAATCGATTAGTAGTAGGTAAATGCTTGTCTTGCTTGGACCCCTCCATTCGGAGCAGCCACAAATCAGTCTCCAAATCCCCATTTTCTGTTCTTTCTTTTTTTTTTTTTTTTTTTTTTTTTTTTTTTTTTTTGGAAAGGGAAATAATCTCGTCTGGGCATGGCAAACCCGAAAGAGCCAAGGGACAGAAGGTGATGAGAACCCGGCGATCGACTGGCTGTCCGAGTTAACCGAGCTAGCTGTGCCTTGCTGGTTGCGTCAGTTGGACAAAGAGCTCGGCTGGATGTACGGAGGACGTAGCATGGGATAACGCAATGAGGTCAGTGTGCCGATCAGTGATGCAAGATCTTTGCCCCGTCCCTTGGTGTGACCCTCTTTCTTGCACGTTTCTGCTGGATGGCAATGGATGGATGCGGAACAAGCCACCACTGCAGAGGCGAGACAAATATTCAGTACATGCCAAAGTACTTATTGGTACCGCGCTACTGGAAACTGCCTGGAAGCTTGAACTGACTGCCCCCGTGTGGAACTGCATATACTGGACAGGTGGGCGGCGGGAGATCCATAACAATCTCCATTCATGGCCTTCATGGGCTCAATTGACTTGCTAATAATGGAGATGGTGGTGCGCCACGACGCCTGGAGCTGGCCGCTGGAAGGCCCTTGATAAGGGAAGCTGCAGCGGGAAGCTTGGACGCCGCGCGGCAGGGACCAATGCCGAGTTTGCCGCTAGAGGAATATCATTCCAAGTAGAAATAGGGACAAGTTCGAGCTCTGACTGTCTGTCCCCGTCGGGAGCTTGCATTTTTTGGTTATACTAATACTATATTCTTGTCTTTAATCCATCTCGGAAGTAAACTTATTAGCAGGGACAGAGGGGGTGTCCAACCGAAGCGCAAAGCACCGTCCAAACTCTGTTGTACATTGCTCGTTCGGAGAAGCGGGGGGGTGTCGAGCTGACTGGTACTACATACCCGTAGATAAATACGAGTAGGTACCTTAAAAGCTGGTGTGGATCTCGACAGACAAGCCTCACAGGCTGCTGTCTCGCACCCAATGACGTAGCGCGACAACTGTAAACCACATTTCCTCCCTTTACGTTTAGTATCCATAGGTACTCCTGTCCTCTGCTCCAAGCGAAGGATGGCGGGGAACCTTCTCGTTCGTCGGCCTCAGCGAAAAGAAGCCCGGCTGCTTGGAGACTAGACTCGGAGCTAGTAGGTAGGCAAGGGTCGCTGTGCTCCAGCACATGATGTGACGAATGGTCTAGCTTTATTCGCCTTAGTAGGTCCTCCGTAGAGGAGAAGAGATAGGTATGTGTACCAGTCAGTAGTGAGGGGCTGGCTTCGTGAGAAACGGATTGGCCTAGAAGAGGTATAAAAGAGAAGCTCGCCGTCCCTGCTCTCCAGCTGCCATCTTTCTCGCTTCCAATACTCTCTTGATACTACCCATAAATCTTCTTCGGTACACAGTCGATTTATCCCTTCCCAACACACACACGCACTCTCTCTCTCTCTCTGTTTCTCTCAACATGGATTTCCTCAAGAAGGCCGCCTCCTCTATGGGCAACAAGGACGAGAAGAAGCAGGACGGCAACCAGCAGCAGGGTGGTGACCAGAACCAGCCGAAGGACGACTACGTCGACAAGGGTAAGCTTTCACTCACTTCCTGATGCCTCTACCGCTGTTTGTTTGTGTCTCTCCGCAGCACAAAGCATTCGTACGATGCAAGCTCATGTGCTAACGCATTTACCCCGCAGCCTTCGGCATGGCCTCCAAGAAGGCTGGTTACAACATGGACCGCGAAACCCAGGAGAAGTTCACCGACCAGGGCCGCGCATTCTACGAGAAGTCGACTGGGTGAGTAACTTCTGCGTGTATTCTTTTATCACGATATGCCGTAAACGAATTGGTTACTGACACATCACTCGTCGTAACAGTTCCAAGGTTTCCGACAAGGTCTCCAACTAAACAAAGCAAGAAAATAAAAAATAAAAGAAAATTGTGCCATCGGTTGTGTCTGCCCAGTTCTGGCTATCGTCCATGGGCTAGTTATTAGTACTTGACGTCAATATACCATTTTTACGTTACATCCTTACTTTACTGTTCCTAAGCCATTATGAAAATCGTGTGAATAAAAGGCCCGCGGATTCGATAACTCAGGGAGTTCTATGCATGGCTAGGTCTAGGGGTCAAAAGTCTGGATCTGGCTATTTCGTAGGGTAGCTTTACCGCTGTATCGCCGTACCGCTTTGGCCCTTTGGATAGATGAAATCATCATCATCTGATATCGGTTTTGGCCGCAGTAAACCGCTTCTTCTAGGATAAGCAAAGTGCGGCGTTGTCCGTGGCTATTGAGGAATAAATATCAGTCTTCCCGACACATCTTGAACGTTTCCCATTATAGTTGGCCGCTGCTCTTATAGAACCGTAGATTGTTCCACGGCCAGAGCGTGTCTACGAACGTCGGGGCATGAAATGATCTGCAGCTGGCGCCTTTCCTAATCTACACTGAGTACTGACAAGAGATGAATTGATTGCTGCATGACGGGCATTAGCGCGGCTCACGCCATCTCTGCAAAGAAGAGAAGCCACCTAGGGTGCTGGCCAGGATGGTCGGTTGCTGTCATGGCAACCACCACAGGCCTGCAACGGCGGCCACCAGGGTGCTGACCGGCCCTGTAACGGGCGCCGCCAATAGCGCGCCCCTCCAATGTCAACGACACGCAAAAGCGTGTCTCAGGTATCATTGGGCAGACAAGGTCCCGACGCTGCCATTCTACGCCTGTTAACCATTTCCATCTTTGTTCTATTAGCTCTGTGAGCTTGCGCGGCGGGACAGCAGCAATTTTGCCTCTTCAATAACACTCGTACCGTCTCTGACACCTGACGGCTAACTACCTACGCGTCGTACAGCGCGCGCCACGGACAATTGCGAAGCCGCGAATCACAACCTTCAAGATGCAGCATGGTCGACACCAGTGACAACCCCGACGGTCATCCTTCGCGCCCTTCGACCGCTATGCGCGTCTCATCTGGCCGATGCGATCCAAATGCGTCTTCGTCCACGGTCGCGGCGCCATCTGATGCGATGGGCCATTCCGGCAATGGTCGAGCACCGGCAAGCCAACCCCCGCCGTCACAACAGTCGACGGCGATGCCGCCCGAGAGCAGCTTTCTGGAACCTGCGCCGATGGATAGCACCGCACACGCCGACGAAACCGTCTCTGAACAAGCTGTTCGAGACCACTTCAAAGATGTCGAGTCCAGCTTCCTGCCCACGCTTTCACCGGTTCCCACCCGCCCGACAAACGGCGACACCGGCCCTGACGATACCTTTGTCTTTGACTCGCCGCAAAAGGTCGACTTGCCTCAGCCGAAACCATCATCTGATGCAGCAGACACTACTGGCGTCAGCGCCACAACATCCAATCTAGAGAACCTCGACTCCTCGCCGACGGCTGCCGCTGTAGCCAGAACAGTCTCCCGCGCCGTTAGCATGGCTACCAACCCTACTTCGCAAAACAACGCCGCCGAAGATGACGACTATGCCAACGTGGGCGACGATTCATTTGCATCAAGTATGGGCGGCCAGAGTCAATGGTCGCAGTCTCAACGCTCCGACAAAATAGACGTTGGCAGCACGCCTGGGTTTGCTTTGCGAGGCAAGAAGCCAAGGTACTTGCGCAGCCGTTACGCGAGCCAGCGTTCATCTGCATCCTCTTTCGCGACAGCTTCCGAACCGTACGATGAGAACGATAACCAAGACATCGATCTTGCCCTCCAGTCCGGCGGCACACTGCCTCTAGGTATGCCTCTCGCGCCGAGTAATTTCCTTCCTCGCGCCGTTAGCATAGGCAGCATGGCTTCTGGCGTCGAGACTGACGATTATGGTGAAAACTCAAATCAACTAGAGCCTCTTCGCGAGGTAGACAGCCCAGATCGTGGTGCGCAGACCTTTGACCCCTTGAAGACTCCGAAACCTTCCCGCGAGAATCTCAATGCGGCTCCGACAGACACGGTGATCGCTCAGCATGTGAAGAACGTACATGTTCCCGAATCGTTGGCCAAGGAATACAAGTTTAGGGGCGGCTTCGAAACGCCATTCAAACCGACTAGCAATAACACCGGGGCAGGGACCGTCTCTAGGACTGGAAAGAGCATGACGCTTAAAGAACAAAGCAGCACCATAGAGCGCTTGTCCAAAGAAAACTTTGACTTGAAGCTCAAGGTCATGTTTTTAAGCGACCGCCTCGATAAACTTTCTGAGGAAGGGATTAAAGAAATGATATCGGAGAATGTTGAGCTTAAGACGACTCTCGCCGTGCTTCAGCGCGACAATAAAATACTACGGAAGCGAGTCAAGGAAATGGAAAAGCGCGTAAAGGACGACGAAGACAGACCAAGCACATCGCGAAGTGGCACGTCATCCGCTGACCAAACAGGCAAAATGCCCGATGAGGAAGCATATGAGCGAGAGCAAGAGCTGATCTATCTCCGCGAGCGCGTAGAAGAGTATGCAACTGAAATCGAGAAGCTGCGCGCTGAAAGCCTCGGCAGAGAATCTGAGAAGCGCAAACTTGCAGATATTGTTCAATCACTAGGGGAACGAACGGGCGAGAATATTGACCGACAAGAGGAGGCAGATGTCTGGAAGGATCTACTGGAACAGGAGACTGCTCACCGCGAGCAAGCCGACGACGACAACAGACGACTCCGCGACGAGGTTTTCCAACTGAAAAAAGAAATTGCAGCCATGCAAAGTGGACAGCAGCATACGACAAACATTTACCATATCGCAAAGAAGCAGCGAGATCGCAACGGATCGGTCACTCAGTCCGGCCCTACGCCTACAGTGGATGTGGACAGCTCCAATGCCGGATTCAGTGCTGCTAGCACCCTTGTCGACGAGCTGCGACGCGAAAGTGAAAAGTTACGCCACGAAAATGCTGAGTTGCGACGCGAAGTCGGAGCTCAGACTTCCATGCTCACGTCCAGGAACCGTGAAAAAGAACGTCTCTATCAAGAAATTGAAGACCTCAAGATTTCACAACACCGCAGCGGTGCGGCGCCTTCCACTACGGATAGTATCCTAGAACGGTCTGCATCACGGGCTGGTTTCCATGAACGATCACAATCACGAGGAAGCGGAAGGACACGGCAGACTTCCATAGAGAATGATGCTGAACGCGAAGAGCTCGAAAATAGACTGGCTGAGACAAGAGACCGAATGAGCGAGATGAAACTCCAGAATCAAGAGTTACAGCATGAGCTGGAGGCTTGCATGGAAGACTTTGAGATTGCCGTTTCCGGCAAGCGCGATGCCGAAGATGCTGTAATGTCACTACAGGAGGAACTTGATAATGCAATGAATGATCTTGTGGCCTTGCAGGCGGAGCGTGATGACGCCCTGCGTGATCAGGCAGAAATGGAACATGAGTTCGAGGCGCTTCGCAGAGAAGCGCAAGAGGAGATTGATGCTTTGGAAAGCGAAGCGGATGAGAGAGATGCTGCAATACAGCGAGCTCACGCCGACATAGCGGATCGCGCAGAAAATTTCGAAGCCTTGCAGGAAGAGATGCGAAAGATGAGTGAGTCCCTCGTCGGCCTTGAAGACGAGCAGAATAACAAGCTGCGCCGTATACAACAGCTGGAGCAGGAACTTGATGCCTCCAATAAGGAACTGGAAGAATATGAGCAAAAGCTGGTAGAGGCAAACGGCAAGAACCAGCGCATGATGGTTCAGCAGGAGTCTTCTCAGGGAGAGATTGCGTTCTTGCGTGAGGAGCAGGAGGCTGACAAGATCCGCATTGGTGACCTGGAAGCAGCGGTCGCACACTCGGAACAGACTTTGCGAGACGAAAAGGAGAGAGCCAGGGAACTTGACGAACGCCTCCAGCAGGAGCGCACGCAAAGAGAGCTTGTTGCAAGCCAAGAGAAGGAAGAAGTTCAGCAATTCGTCAACGAGCTCAATCGCGAAGCTTCCAGTGCAAAGGATGAAGCAAGACGCCTGCGTAAGAGTCTGTCGTCTCGTGAAATTGAAGCAACTGAGTGGAAAGAAAGGTTGATGGAGCTGGAAAGCAACCTGCGAGAGGCATTGGGTGACTTGAACGGTACTCGCTCGTCTTTGCTCAAGGTACGTACTATCTTTTACTGGCACTGGGGATTTAGGTTTTAACATTTCACAGTCTATTGCAAAGATGCAGCGGGAACTTGAAAACACTGTCCGCGAGCTTGACGCGTCCAAGGCTTCCGTGATGGAGAAGGATCGAGTTATTAAGCAGCGTGATGCGCTTCTAGAGTCGCATGCCCTCGAGAGCCGCAAAGTCAACGAGCAGCTCGAAAAGGAGCAGATGGCACACCGCAACACGAAGACTCAATTTGAGACTTTCAAGAAGACAAATCAGCATCTTTCTCGAACGAGCACCACACAAGATGCCCGCATCGTAGAACTTGAAAACAGCCGCGGACAAGATAAGCGCAAAATTGCGACTCTGGAGCAGACGGCTCGTGATCAGCTGCAGGAGCGAAACGAGTTGTTGTTAGTGCTGTGGAAACGACTCAGTGGTCTCTGTGGACGGGAGTGGTCCAACAATCATACTCTGGTTGATCGACAGGCATTGCCATCAGTTGAGGTTATTGGCAGCCGCTTACCAGGCTTCTCAAAGAACTTGATGGCAGCAATCAAGACGATTGAAACGATGCTCGGGTCGTTTGAGAACAAAATCAAGTCTGTGGAGCGAGATCTCACAAAAGAATACCAAGCATTGGAGAATAATCTCGATCTGCGCACCAAGCGTCTAGATCGCGTCGAGAGCATGGTGCGCAACTCGGTTGCCACTGCTTCACTGCCATCTCAAGAGGTAAAGTCTCGCATGGCGCGACTTGAGGAAGCCTATCGCAAACTCAAGGTGGAGAATGCTACATTACGTACAGCGAGCGATGTTAGAGCCAGAGTTGCGCAGTCGAATGAGTCTGCTCGCTCAGGCAGTGGTGGCGGGTCTCCGTCGCCTGCAGTCCACCGCGGTCCTGGCGAGAGGGAAAGAGGTAGTTCTCGGAGCGGATATCGTGACAGTCGAGCCACTACAAGCGCATCGACGTCTGGGGACGTCGGGCTTGGCCTGGTCGAGATGGGCCAAGGCGACTCTGGCCACAGCGGGACCAGTAACAATGACAACCGATGGCTTTTCCGGCTACGAGACTTGGAACAGAAGCTCAAGGTCGAAAGAGAAGGGCGAAATCAGGATAGACAGGCAGCGAGACAACGACTTGGCGGCCTGGAGTCTGAGAATAAAGAGTTGCGCGATAGGGCACGAAGGACGGCACATACGGAATAAGGGCCTGACAGGGAACTGTATTATGATATGTGGCTTACCAATATTAAAATATGTGCATTTGGACAGGATCATGGGCAATTTTGTTGCGCTTCCAACTTTTGGGACCAGGGAGTTTTGGGGGTGGTATCGGATTGACTCTTTTGCTTTGTGTAACGATTACATTTATGTCACGGTGACGGAAGCGAGCTTTATTATTGATCTTATTTTCAATTAACATGAGTTTAGCAAGACCAACTTTATGCATATGATGTAAGATTTATTGCTTCCGGATATGCGATTGTGCTGTTTCATAGCAGTCTGTGATTTTTCTACACCATGGTGGACTTCGCATCAGTAGGCACCGGCTTGCATTGCCTCGAGATCCTTGACCTCAACTGGAGCTTCCTGATCCGTGATGCCTCTCGCTTTGGCCTCCTGCATAATGGCCTTTGTCGCGCTGGCGCCTACCCTCGTAACACCCAGGCTCATGACATACAGGAACTCATCCAGCGTTCTCACACCGCCAGCAGCCTTGATCTGTACTTCAGGCCCAGTATGCTCCCTCATGAGCTTCAAATGCGGAATCGTTGCGCCCTTGTAGCTGTACATGCCATTATCCTGCTTGACGAAGCCATACCCAGTACTCGTCTTGACAAACGCCACACCAAGCCGCGTGCAAATCTCACACAGCTGGATAATGTGCTCGTCTTTCAGGTAATCATTCTCAAAAATAACCTTGAGGGGCACCCCGCGGCTACCGCAGATGCGATTGACGGCTTCAATCTCGTGCTCGACGTATGGCCACTCGCCGCCAAGAGCTTTGCCAATGTTGATGACCATGTCAATTTCATCGGCGCCGGCATCAATGGCCTCGGACGTCTCGCTGACTTTGATGGAGGCGGTGGAGTTGCCGTGTGGGAACCCGATGACGGCGCAGACGAGGACGTCGGAGCCAGCGAGGATCTGCTTGGCCTGCGGGATGCTATACGGTTTCACGCAGGCGGTTGCTACACCGTACTCGCGAGACAGCTCCAGACCGGCACGCACTTCAGCGTCGGTCATGGTTGGGTGCAGCAAGGAGTGGTCAATGAGCTTGGCTAGCCTGCGGAGGGAGACTTGGACTGTTCTGGACGCCATTGTAAAGGCTAATTAATATGTTGTTTGATTGATACCAGGAGTTTGAAGTGTATCGTCAAGTCTATCAAATGCGGTCTGGAGATCTGAGGACACCCTTGGCTTGAGCAACTGCCGTTCGGAGAGACTGAGTCAAGCACGGCACGAATAAACGGCAAAAACTGTAATTTTATAGTGATTTACACGACGTCTGGCCCGCCTTTCCGACTCGGAAATGTGGTGTATTGCGGAGGGCGTTGGCATGTAATTGGTAGCTTCAGAGTTTACATCATGGCCGGGGGCTGAAGCGACGGAGAGTTTGGCCGTCCTCGTGTGCGGACTTCCCGATTGGGAATCCCCGTGTCAGTCCACCCCATTGGATTCTGCGGCGATATAAATGGGTGTAAGTGAAAAGCCACCGGAGTTGATCGATGTCTCGCTCTTCTTCAAATTTTAATTAAAACCTTTCTTGTGTCTTTTTCTATGTTTTCTAAATCCTTATTTCTTTTTTAAATAAAATTTACAGAATTATTTCATTCTTGGACGACGGCCATGTTGCGCTCCTCGCTTGCCAAAACGGCTAGAATTCGACCGCTCGTACGGTCGATGGCGACCGCTTCTTCTGCCGGACAAAAGGCAACCAAGAAAGAGGGAGATATTTCAGATGCTTTCGTCTCCCTGTCCGGTGCTAAGCGTGATCCGCTGCCAGATCGGTTTAGGCAGCTCAAGTGTGACCTCGTGCATGGCCGCGAGACGGCTATCACAGAGAGCTGGGTTCGTCTGCTACGAGACCTGCGCAAGGAAAATGAAATCATTGCCAGCAAGGGATCCGACGTCATACCTCAGGTTGACTTTAAGAATTTGGAAGGTGGTATTGCGGATATGAAGGGTGAGATTACAAAGCGTGGTGCTGTGGTTGTTAGAGATGTCGTGCCCGAGGCGGAGGCTAGGGCTTTCAAGGAAGAGATTGAGGAGTATGTCAAGAAGAACCCTTGGACTCGAGGTATGTTTCGACTGTTTCTACTTTTATACTTTCCAAAAAAAAAAAAAAAAAAAAAAAAAAAAAAAAAAGTAATTGTTCTAATCGTTTGCAGCGTTCCCAGCCGACAACCCGCAAGTATACGAGTTATACTGGTCCTCGTCGCAGCTCAAGGCCCGCTCGCACCCTAACCTCCTCCGAGTACAACAACATCTCATGTCGTCATTATGGCACATGTCTTCCCCCACGTCACAAATCTCTCTTACAGAACCGCTCTCATATGCCGATAGGTTGCGAATCCGTCAGCCTGGCGACGCAACCTTTGCTCTTGGGCCGCACATTGACGGCGGCAGCGTTGAGAGATGGGAGCCAAACGGCTACGGACGTGGTAGTGTTTACGACAAGATTTTAGAAGGTGACTGGGAAGGATATGACCCGTGGGATGCCAGTGGCCGTGTAGATGCAGTAAACAATTTATACGACGGCCTCGGCGCATGCAGCATGTTTAGAATGTGGCAGGGCTGGTTGAGCATGAGCAGAACGGGGCCTGAAGAGGGTACTCTGCTTGTCAATCCGCTTATGCACATGGCTACTGCCTATGTACTTCTTCGTCCTTTCTTCAGCCCTGTGAACGAGTCTAGGGGACCTGCATTCCTGGATGAGTCGAACTGGAATTTTACCGGCGTCGAGTGTATGACGAGTGACTTGCAGGGTGCTTCGCCGGGCCATGGTCAGGAACTTACAGATGAGTTGCATCCTCACTTGGAGCTGGAGAAGAGTATGGTACATATGCCCAAGATTAAACCCGGCGATTTTGTTGCATGGCATTGTGATAGTAAGTTGCATACTACCGTGTTACGTGTGAATCACACGCTGACTTTTTCTTACCTTTTAGCAATTCACTCTGTAGACAAGAAACATCAGGGCACATCAGACTCTAGCGTCTTGTATATTCCCGTATGCCCCGTCACATCCATCAACGCCGAATATCTCGCCCGGCAGAGGGAGGCATTCCGGAACGGCACCCCAGGTCCGGACTTCCCTGGTGGAGAAGGCGAGGCACGGCACGCCGGCCGCCCCACCGAGGAGATGCTCCGTGGTTGGACGACGGCCGAGGGTATGCGTGCAATGGGATTGGAGAAGCTGGTGGCCGACTCGGCAGCCTTACCGGGACAGAAGCAGGTGATCGCGCGGGCGAATAGCATTTTAGGATTCTGAAGCATGGTGTTTGTTCTTTGCTTGCTTGGGCAGTTTGGTGTGTAGCCATACACAGTAGATTGTTCCTTCCGACACCGGTGTCTTTGAGTCCTGCGAATGGAATTTGACGCTTTGTTCGATATGATTGTCTGTCGCTCCTCTTTCATCTGCATGGCGATTAGCAATCACGTATCACAGTTGCATTATTGTATTGTACTTGGGTGCCACTTTGTCCCTGATGATTTGGCTTATGCGGTGTACGGTGCAGGTGCAGGGTTCCCCCAAAGTTGGCCGGATTTGTCAGCGGGAGAAGCGCACCATGCAGCGGAAGTTGCAACGATCTGAGGTAAGAACTCCGCAGGTTTGTTTCAAGGGAAGCTTAGAATTCCTGTAACAAAACAGCGAATACGAATACTTTGAGTCGTAGTTTGTGCCGACTGGCGTCCAAAGTCGAAGTATGAGTAGATGGGTGGTGGGCGGGTCCTGGGAGAAGCACCGACGATCCGACTTCTTGTACAAGAGGCAAACAGCTTGTGTGCCGGCTACATGAAGATTTTGTTTGGCTATTGTACTTGTCATGATGCACATACCGTTCTTCCGCATCTTTTTTTAACTATGAACAGACACTGGAGATGCTGTACGCTGTATTAACTCGTGAAGCGTTTGGGCGGTCGGGTATTCTCTCTGGTATAATCGGGCCGGGGTAGCGACGTGCCGGCTTCCGGCTCTAATCCGCAGCCTGCTCGCAAGCATCTTTCAGGCTTTCAGCTGCGTCAATTCCTGGCCAATTGCCCTGAAGCCTCGATTCTCTGGCCCTGCTCCTCCGTCATCACACCAATCACATACCATCGGGTTAGTTAAGAGGCTCAAAATCACCATACTGGACTGGTCAAAAGCCTTCTCAGTATCCCGCCACTCTTCCCCCTGGTTCTCAGCTCCACCAGCTGCGGGGAAAGGGTCCGTCATGGCTTCGTTGTCATTCAACTTCTGCGGAGTTCCATGATAATTAGTAATTATCTGTACGAGCCAGGTGCGGGACGGGACTTTGCGACCCTTTGAAACTCGCACTGGAGTCTGCGCGGCGGGAAAACGAATTAGTAAACATTTTGCGTTGGCGTGGGCAGAGGCTTTTGCCCCGCTGACACCGTCATCCAATGTAACACCGTCCCACGTCTCGTTGCGTACTTTGTTGATGCCGTAGGACTGGTCCAGCGCTACCGAATCATATGTAGTGGGGTAGACGAGAGGGGCAAAGTGCTTCGATCTAATTGTCGTACAGTAGCTGTCCTGAATGGTTGAGCGGGAGACGAAGGGTCCGTCTGGATGCCTAGGTAGCAATGTCGAAGGCTGGAGGTCCCTGGCTTATATAGCTTAGCTCCTTCCCACCCTCCTCGATTACATGAACACTCTCTCCTACTGCCACTACTCATCACGAACTTGAGTTCCCAGATCACGTCTTGTCTTCTTCCACCAATCAAGCCCACACTTTCCCGCAACTTAAACTACATCCCTCAGTCACCATGAGCTTCTACGACTTCTCCGTTGTTGCTGTCCAGGACAGCCTGACTTCCTTGGCCGCCATCCTCAAGAAGGCCGAGTCTGCCCCCAATGCCGCTAGCTTGCCCGAGGCCCGCATCGTCGACGACATGCTTCCCCTGTCCTTCCAGGTTCACATGGTCACCGACCTTGGCTGCAAAGTCGCCTCTCGTCTGACGGGCGTCGAGCCTCCCACGCTGGACCGCGAGTCCCTCAAGACCTTCGCCGACTTTTACGCCCGCATCGACGTCGCCAAGGAGCACCTGTCCAAAGCCTCCAAGGACACGGTCAACAGCCGCCAGAACGAGACTGTCACCATTGGCATGGGCCCCGGCAAGAACGCTGACATGTCCAGCCAGAACTATGTCACCGGCTATGTCGTTCCCAACCTCTTTTTCCACCTTACTACCGCCTACAACATCCTTCGCAAGAACGGTGTTGAGCTTGGCAAGATGGACTACCTCATTCCCTACATTGGAAAGTACGTCAGCCTGTAAATAGGGCTGTGCTGTGATGCTTGTGAAAGGGGGACTACAAAATATTATGATGTCATGAAAATTGGTACCGGAAAACAGATCATCCTTTAGTGTAGCCTGACTTGGCAAAGCCAAGGTTGAAAGACATGAATATAATAAAAGTGAAGATAATTTTCAACCAACAACCTCCTAAATGTGAACTATCAAACTTATCCCTAGTAATATTAATATAACATAATAATCTTAGTCTTATACGTTTAGGGAGAGGTGTCGTTGATCCAATGTAGACCAGTATTTAACTGTAAACTTTCTCTTCCCTTCCGGATAGGCTACGCGCTTATCGGCGTAGCTAGCTATGCGATAGGTCCGCCACTTTACTTCGGCTTGTTAGGATAAAACGGCTCTTACAAAGTATTACTATCGAACTAGTAAATTTAAACAAACCGTTTATAGTTATTCTACCAGTCAATACCCCCATAAAGTGCAGTTTGCGGCTACTTCTGCGATGGCATACAGCTGCACGTTACTAAGCCTGATTTGTCATCCCGAAGTCAACGCCACGCCACGATCTGCCCTCTATTCCTCGACCTTTCATGATCAACGCTGTCGCCGCAAAACGCAGATTCGGTTCGGAAAAGGGCACAGGTTTGGAGCCATGTCGCCATACTGGTATGCTTTGCGAATTATCCAGGCTTTCGAAGTAGGTCTATTTCTCATAACAGGTTTACAGGATCGGGCTAACATCGAAAATACAGGATCGCATTATCCAAATCGTACGCTTTACCCTCACAACCTATAGCCGATACTCCGAGTCCGGTACAGTACTAACTGTCTCTGCAGATTCTTCGCCAGCCGGGATTCCATCGCGCGGTAGGCCGCATACATCGTAAGATTCATGAGAGGCAGTATGGCCGCAATCCTCATGAACCGCTAAACCCAGGCGAAGCAACTGGTATGCCATCTTATCTTTACAGATTTCATTCAAAAGAATTGGAGCTAACTCGCTGCAACTTCTCTAGCTGACCCCAGGTTGCCCGACCGACGACGAAGTTTTGTCAAGCACTTCTTCGATGAGATACGAAATCAAGCCCGCGGCAAGCCAACTGACATCGACAAACATCATCACAAGTGAACGGCACGGTTGAATAAGCGAAGCTTTCTATTTTTGAAAACATACAATTTAAACAGATGGTCCGATTCTACCATAGAATTTTGAACCGCCTCTACGCGAACACGCTAGCCGAGCAAGATCTCAGCAACGGTTTCCAAGATGTCACCGGCGCTGCTGGATGAACTCTTGCCCATTCGTCGCAGCTGCACTTTTCCATTCTTAGCATGCTTGCAGCGTTTTCCAGCTTGTTTCCAACAGTCCTTGCAGTAGTTGGGGTCGAAACATCTCTTGCAGTGCCAACACAGCATCCCGTCCTTGAGCTTGGTCCGACAGCCATCGCATTTGACGCTCTCGCCAAAGTCTCCCTCTGCGTCTTCACGCTTCAGTTCAGGCGCTGCCTCAAGCCGGGATCGTGTTGCTTCATGGTAGCAAGCTTTGCCTCGCAAACCACATTTCTCGCAGAACGTGGTGCCGCTGTCTGGACAGAGGTCGCATTGATATATCATGTCGCCAGGTATCAATCCCTCGTCGCACCGCCGACAGATCATTGGCTCTCTCATTTCCCTGGTTTTGAAAACGCTGGATTGGAAACCCCCTAGATGCACAAATGGTGCAGTCTGCTGCTGCTGCTGCTGCGTCGATGGACTTGGCTGGGATACTGGCGGCAGGTTTTGGTGAAACTGGTCTGGCGGAGGCGCATATGGCACTGCGAGGGTGCTATATGTTGGCGGATATGAATCATGTTGCTGCTGGGCTTGCATTGCGTTTTGCATGTGGGATGCTGTCCCTTTTTCCACTTCAATCATCCACATGGCCTGAACAAACTCGTCGCGAGTGAAGAGGCCGTCACGGTTAGAGTCGGTCTGCTCCCATATCCTGGAGAGAGCGTCCTTATGCTGCCCACTGTTCAGGAAGACTATTGCTGCTTCTATACCCGTCAAATATGACTTGCCATTGCAAGCGTCCTGGAACATGCGCTCGTATCGAGCTTTGGCATCCGATGGGATGGTGTGGACTGCAGAGTTGGGCCGCGACGCATTCGCCTTTGCTTTCAGCTTATTGAGATTGCTCAATAAGCCCCTCGACTGGCCATCCAACGATTGCTGAAGATTGCTTAGCAGACCCCTTGGTTGATTTTCGGCGAGAAGGCTTCGAAATGATGAATATGATGACGGAGCTTCATGCCGTGTTGGGGAAAGGGGTGATGGAGACCTGTCACTTTGACGGATGCTGTCTGTAAAGTCTCGCGGAATCTGTGGCGGTATATGGTGTATAAAGGAGTTGTTCCCACGGCCGTCTACTCCGATGAAGTAGCTATTCTCGTTCCAGTGACAAATGATGGAAGCCTTGCTCAAGATGGCTTCACCAGGTGTGTTGTTGAATGTCTGCTGTAATGCAAACTTGAGGTGGTCGGGAACTTGGCCGCTCATCAATACGCCGCGATCTATGGAAGCTATAACCGCGCCGTTTCCAGCGAATACGACCCTCTTAAGTCTGGCATGGTGCTGGCGAGCACCTGAATGAGTATCAAGACATTGTGAAAGCAGTGTGTGAAACTCGGCTGGTAACAATTTTGGCACAACGAGCTGGATACTGGCGTCATGAAACGATATTACAGCGCCGCCATGTGGTCCGAGAGATATATAGTCAACCTCATGTTGTGGCTGCGCAGCAGCGATAATGTCTGGCTTGTTTGACAGAACTATACAGTGGTCAGTCAAATCTAAATCGCAAGGTTTTTGGTGTAATCATACGCTCGCCGCCTTTGGTAGCTAGGACATATGAGCCGTCCGCTGATGTAGATAGCCATTCAATCATTGTGCCCGCTTTAGACGCATCGCCGCATGCATCGCCTAGGGAGTTCCATAGATCTTGTAGATGTGTAGGTAGATTCTGCCTGTTAAAGAGGTCAACTGGTGTGAACCTGGTACAGGACGACTGTACTTACGCGGCTGAGAAGTTGTCGTTTCCCACAGCCCACGAGTCTGGTGACGGGCCAAGATATACAAACACCATTCTTTGAGTTATTTAACTGCGTTTTTAATTTTTTTAGAGTATAAATCATGGTGGTATCGTCCCCAGGCATTGACAACGGAAACATGCGCTCTTATAAGAACGGAAGTTGGGAAGAGGTCTCCCATCGTACTCTAGCAATCTGCAGAAAGGCGATACTTTGTTCCACGGTAGGCCTTGCAGATCCTTGACATAGGGCTGTGAAAGAGAGAAGTCTGCCTGTCATTGCATTTATTTGACTTGATTGGGAAGGTTCTGAATGGTTTCCGTGAGGCTGAATTGAAGCAACTAAGCCGCGTTTCCTATTTGGGCAAAATCTGTGCAGGCTGTTGGACGAGATCCACTGGGCTGAAGGCAAGGCGCGTGACGGGTGAGAGAATGACGAGCGCTTATGAGGATAAGGTTTTCTTTTTTTTCAAGTGGAAGGTAGCATCAATGGGAAAGTCCTTTGCACAAGCTAAATTTGAATTGGTATCGTAACAGGTTCGCCTCGTTCGCCATGTTTGTATTCAACTCGTCGGTGCTAGTCATTGGTTAGCAAGACATATTTCTTGACACATAGCTCTACGATAAACTTGAGCTTGACTATATTTCAGCAACAAAAAACAAGGATTGATTTGAGACAAGCTTCTGCTATTGATTTGCTAGAGTACCTCTGTGTTGCGTGGAATTTCATGGCTTACTACTATAAACCTCTACCTACCCTATATGTATTTGCGACAGAGCGCATCAACGATGAAATCAGAACGAAACATCAATAGCACATTTGCAGTCAATTGTACCTGATAATGCGTAAAAAATGTACTAAGTCTAATCTGTCACGACTGCGGCACTGAAAACCCGTACGACAACACGTCTAAAGTTTGTTAACGTAGCCGTCGCCGGTATGATGGTGATATTCCCATGACCACGCCGTGAACCACCTTTGTACTGGCGATTTGAGTGTCGAAAGTACTTTCTAGCGGCCGAAAAGGAACAATTCCAGCAAAAGATGACCACACCAGCAGAGGGCCTAAACACCCTCAAAACACTCTTCAACCCGTCATGTGTCACTAGAATCGACGCGGCATCACCGGCCCGCGACGACACCATCAAAGATCACTGCCGCACCTCCAAGTGCAATACTGGGGCAGCAATGCAAAATTAGTGGTTGCGTAAAGCTGTCTCATGTGCAGGCTTAGGAGACGCCAATCCCTTCTCCCCTCCAAAAGAAAAGGGCATCTCGACGGGAGGCGTGCAACACACAGGGCCAACGAGGCCAAGAAGCTCGGAGATGCTCTTTCGCTCGGCCACTAGTCCCGCGTGGCTTATTACGTGGTTAGCCGGCCGCAGTCGATGACACCAACAAAGTCAACGAGAAAATGCTCAATGTCTCTGCTCAACTGAAATGTGACTCTGCCATAGTGGCCCTTGGCAGAAGGGCTTGGGGGCAATCTCTCCTGGAAATACAGACGTACATGTGCGCCTTCTCGCAAGGGACCAAGCTATTACAGAAAGCACGGGCACATTGATGAGCAAACTAATTAGGTCCGCTAAGCAAGCATTGAGGCCGAGCACGCACTAGCATCGCCTAGAAATAGCTTCCCAGCAACCCCGTCCCACCTTCAGCCGGAATGTGGACAGTGAAACTTCGTTTTTGTTGGCGCGCCGTCGATTTACGGAGTAATTCCCAGCGGCTGTGGCGTGGCTAGGAAAAACGGTTGAAACGCGCGTGTTACGAATCTAGGTACGCTTCCGTCGATGTCATAGTACTTAGTAGTCTTGGCCAATGCCAGTGGGCACTGGTGTTTTCGTTCTGCGACGGTCATTGTCGCAGAAACCCATGCGCATTGAGGGGAAAGCGGCCTGTCGAAACGGCCGTAAGACGGCGTCAACATGTCTCGGGGCGTTAAGTAACCTTATTTGTCAACCATAATTGTGATTAGCTCGGCCACAGCATTGGCTTTAGAGTAGCGGCCAAACATGGCATGTTTCCGCCTTCTTCAGGCAGGTACATATGCTTGGTATTACGATATCAGGGTGACACCTATGTATTGGCCATTGCGCCGCCAAGAATGGCTTGCGCGTCCGCCTGTGTCCAAAATTAGCGTACAAAGTGCCGTGGTTTAAATTACGCCCAGACAAGGGCCGAGTTGCAGAGGTACGACGTACAGGCGATCGTACCACTTCGCTATCATTTGCACACGGATGTTTGCGAAAGTTGCACGATTCTAGTGCAAGGGTCCATTCGATCAGCTTCCCCCATGCCTAGTAGGACGATCGCTTCTTGGCTAGTTTGCACTGCCTGATTGCCGAGGGCTGCTCAACCAGCCCGGGGAGCTGAAGAATTGGATATGGATAGGGGGTTGACAGTTTCGATCAAGTAATACTCATATCCAACTATATTGGCATATAAGGAGTTGCTCATTACACATGCTGGTATCTACTCGTAATGCGCCGACAGCCGCGATAAGCAAATACAACGTTGGTGCCATTGTACTGTACTATAGTCTGACAATAAGCTGCATTGGTTCTGTGGTGGCATGACTGTCACTGCAGCGTTACTGGAGCAATACGCTTTGCTACACGTGTCTCGTAAAGGACGGTGATGTGGCTAGCTCTCATCGCGTCAGCGAAAGAGAGACACCCTTCTGGAAACACCTGGTTGGAGGGATATTCTTTCAAAAGCACAAACCCAGCGTTATGACGCTATTTACCCGGGCTTGGCTTGGGGTAGGCTCAACACAGGATGGCTACATGCGATGCTCCGCAGCGCCGTCTAGAACGCGAGCCTAGCTTGCTTTATTACAGGCAGTCCTCGAAAAAAATGTTCTACCAATACGAGAGGTAGCAAAGTGAATCCGAGGCTTACGCCATTGGCGCCGCATAATAACCGCGCGAGAACTACCAGTATCGCCAGGCGCCGAGTTTGGCTGCAGGGAAGCATACAGCAAGCTGTCCCTTTTAGTAACCGCAGCCTCTTCAGAAACCTAAGACGTAACCTATGATCTGCGACTGTGACCTATCAACAAGCGAGGCTGCCCAGTTCTCGTGACTCCTGAATGCAGAACAGCGGGACTTTCGTCTCGTGGAGGACACATCTGTTATGAAATGGCGCGCACGACGTTACAATTCACAACGGTGGTCGGACCACTCTCCACACCGTGGGCCAGAAGGATGAAAAGGCCGGCGCCGCAATGGAAAGACGGGCTTGTCCGATGTACATATGTATGTGCCTTGGGCATTTAGTGTGGACGCCGCACTCCAGTGGCGCCGATTTTGTACGAGTAGTTCCTCGGAGCGAAGAGCTTTTCTGGCACTGAGACAGCCTGTATTTGCAGTGAGGCATTTCCGCAGACATTCTGAGAGCAGTGACTGCTTCGCGAAAGTACGAGTAATCATTACCTTTGTATCCTGTAAGCGTCATGATTTGCTGATGCTGCTAATGGGGAGAACCCTTCTCAAACCGCGCTTGTCCTTTGTCTCCAAATTTTGCCGGAATAAGCTCGTTTCCAGGCGCATTTTTATGTACAACTGCATCGGGTCGGGCGACTGCGAGGAACTCCGCGGAGGACAGAGGCGATGAAAACTCGAGTGCCAAGAGCTGGGCCACTTGTTCCTAGACTTGTCGTCATAGAGCGCTAGTGCACCGACTCTACGGAGTACGACGTAGAGGGATGCCTACTCGTAAATGTGGAATCGTTGCGAAAAAACAGCTCAGCGATACGGTACCAGGATAGTAATTGGCTCTTACCACGCATGACGAGCAGCCGTATATCAGACCAAAGTTGATACTCGGTAGTCAAAGCGACAGCAGGCCTGGCGAAGGCTCTCCTTGCCGGTTTTAAGAGAAGAATGTGCAACACGTTTTATGTCCGCCGAGGACTCCGGGACCTCTTTTTTCAGTTTTATGCTTATTTTAACTCTTCCTCCTCTTGCTGCGGGACCTTTGTGATGTACTTGTACAGTGTACCAAGGGGGGTTTCAGCCGGGGGTTCTGGACTCTAGACTGGCCTGCTGGAGCAGCAGAGCAAATGACATGCCCTGCTGGGGTCAGACACTGGCAGAGATTACTCGTAATAGCCTGGAGACAGGGATGCCAGCACTGAGACATTGAGATAGTCGTATCGTAATGCGTGCCGTGGCTGGAGGTACTTGTACCTGCACTCCCCACAATGGCTGGTTGTTATGCTTGTTTTTTAGCATGCGAGTTGCTACGAGCCAGCGACGTCCCTACTAACTTATGGAACCCCTTCCCAGAGGTATTGCGACCTGCACAGGTAGCGTCGAGCGGAAGCGCCGCTATAATTGCTACTCGGTATCCATTTCCAGCGCGTCGCCGTGTCCTTTTGCTGCGTTATTAGCCCTTCCCCAATACGGGAAAGCCCCTTCCACCAGCCACCGACCGCCCGTGCAAATCTGCGCCGTTTTTGGCCAGTTTTCTTTTACGAGTATTTGTTCCGTAGCGTCCCGTGCTGTCCGTGGTAAGAATTTGATTGCCCACTGGGTCTTAGACGACCATACCGGAGATAGTCGTTGCCGGTGAAGCCGATGTTCCCGGATAACTTTATCTCAACCGCCAGCGAGTCCGAATCTGGCAATTGTCGAAACCTTAAAAACAACCACCAACTTATACGGTCCCCGAGCCTCATGTGCAAGCATTAGCAGCCCTTCCAACAGCCTACCCGTCTTCCAACCAGTATTTCTCTGATCTTGTGGGCCGCTTCTGCTCATGATTGGACTCCCTAGCGCGTTGTTTCTGGGGTGGTACCCCCAGTTTGCAGCCATTTGGCTGGGCATCGCTGGTGGCATTCCGGGAACTGACACGCCAAGAGTCTGTCGTCACTAGCCCACTTAGCAATGCTTGCAAGGTACATACGCCGTTCTGTGAACGAAGTTTTCTGCTACTTGCCTCTCCGTAATAGTCCGTTATTATAGCACGGCTAGTTGCCCTGAAGGGGCTTCACACCACCCCTGGGGAACCTGGAGACTGGGCACGGTTCGGTCCCCCCCAAACAAATTCAGAAAGGAGATGATGGCTGGGGACGCCCACCGATACAGTTCCGTAATACCCAGCGTCCGCGTAGCAGACTGTAGTGCCCAGAGAATTTGGTAAAACCATTTGCGTCGCCCAGATATCTATCATTCCCTCGCCCTCGACTTGGCATAGCTGAGCAATCTCTTCTTGTTCCATCTGGTTGATTCACGTTTATCTTCTTACCTTTCCAACTTTCTCGGCATTGGAAGCTGTAGCCTACATAACTTGGTCTCGCGCCTCTCCGGGTTTTCAGTTTCGCCTCCTCTGCAAAGAAGCTAAAACGAGAGTTGTCAGCGTCAGCCGAACGATAAGCTGCGACACACACTTCGAATCGCCACTACGCAACAGGGCTCCTTCGCCTCGTCCGTCACTCCCCCCCATCAGCAGATCCTGCTGTTACACGCCACGCCGACGGAGATCCGGTCATCGTGCGTCTTGCTGCTTGCTGGAACAGTCCAAACCCAGTCTTTTCCTTCTCTGGCCCATCGGTCTCCCCTGCTCCTTCTCTTCTCCACATCAATCAGGACGTTTGACCACGCAAGCGTCGCTGCTCCTTCCACTTCCCTGTTCACGAAAGGGTAAAACGTCCTGTTGCTCAAACACACGCCGTTCCAACTCTGTGCAACAGATTTCTCCCTCTCTTCCATCACCACGGAACCTATGCATTGCGTTGCGCTGCGTGATCCTAGTTCTTTTCTATCTTTGGGTGCCCCGGACCTATAGATATAGCCCTCTCCCCGATCTCGTTCTCTCATAAAACGAAGCGTGGTTTTCTACTGTGGATTCAAAGAGGTCGCGGCTATACGACAAAACGCACAGGGCAATAAGAGAAGTCACCGATCCTGGAGATGGGCGGTCTGTAAATTTGACGACTTGATCAGCTATTCAAGTCTCCATCGCTTTTCTCTTTTGCCCGGCCGCTTCGCTCCATACGCTTTGATAGCTCTTCACGACTGAACCATCAAAACCCCTCAAGGAAGGTCTCGATATCTTGCAGGTCAAGATCAAACGAGTGCGCTTTCGACACCAAGATCAATCATATATCAGTCTCAATCGCCATAATGCCTACCCTCGACGTCAGTGAACTCAACATTGTGTTGGCCGTCCTCGGTAAGAAGTCTTGTTTCCCCTCAACGACTTCATTGTACTCTGCTGACACGTCACCAAGGCGCCTTCATCATCCTCTATGGTGTCATCTCAGTCAAGATTAAGCAGGTGTGGTACCTTGGCGAGGCCTGTAAGTATTGCACAAATGTTGGCATCACCAATCTCAAACTGATAGTCTACTGTAGTACCGGCTGTCGTCCTAGGTATCATTCTCGGCCCGATAGCAGCAAAGTTCTTAGACAGCGAGCGTTGGGGTTCAGCAGAAAAAGGACAGACCAATGAAATTACACTGGTTCGTTCAATTCCCACCCAACTGCCCTCGCAATTGATCAAACCGTGCGTGTGAATTGCTAACGTTCCCTCGCGCAGGGTGTTGCCCGCGTCATGATTGGCGTGCAGCTTGTCATTGCCGGTTATCAATTGCCTGCAAAGTACAACCTAATGCGATGGAAGGAAATGGCGCTCTGTCTCCTTCCAATCATGACCATTATGTGGCTTTGCACTACGCTGTGCATGCTAGCCACCGTTCCAAAAGTCACCCTGCTCGCTGCGCTCGTTATCGGCTCCTGCGTCACCTGTACCGACCCCATTCTCTCGCAAGCCATCGCTAAAGGACCTTTTGCCGATAAATTCGTCGCTCGACCCCTTCGCGAAATTATTTCTTCAGAGGCTGGTGCCAATGACGGCTTTGGTTTCCCATTCCTCATGTTGGCGGTTTATCTCATTCGACACGCGGATATTCCTGGTGCTGGAAAGAAGGAAGAGGCCGCTGGTGCCGTTGCTGAGGCCGCGGGAGAGGCTGCGCGAATGCTTTTTGCCCGCGAAGAAGCGGTTGGCAGACTCGGTGGTGGTGTGGGAGAAGCCATGAAAAACTGGTTTCTTGAAACCTGGCTCTACATTGTCCTCCTCTCCGTCGCCTATGGAATTGTTCTCGGATATGGTTCCTGCAGGGCTGTCAAGTTTGCCTTGAGGAAGTAAGTTGGTCAACTGTGTTTTGGTAAAAGGTTTATGAACGCTAACAGCCGAACCAGACGATGGATTGATACCGAATCCTATCTCCTCTTCCCCGCTGCTCTCGGCCTCTTCATTGTCGGCACATGCGGCGCCCTTGGTACTGACGATCTTCTTGCTTGCTTCGTTGCTGGCAATGCGCTCAACTGGGACGGTGAATATCTTGAAGAAACGGAACGACGACATGATGAAGTCAACTCCTGTGTTGACGTTCTCCTCAATTTTGGTGGATTTATGTACATCGGTACAATCATGCCTTGGAGCGAATTCAACGACCCCGACGGCACTGGCCTCACCTATGGTCGTTTGATCCTATTGGGTTTCATGGTCCTGCTGTTTCGCCGCATCCCTGCTATCCTGCTTACCTACAAGCTCATGCCTGCCGTCTGCACCAATTATAAAGAGGCTCTGTTCATGGGATACTTTGGCCCTATTGGTGCCGGTGCCGTTTTCTACCTTGAGCATAGCAGGCACCTATTTCCTGAGCTTGGCGAGGGTGATGAAGAGGAGACCAATTTGGCACGCGCAATTGGACCCGTGGTCTATTGGCTTGTGCTCTTCTCTATTGTCGTACACGGGCTGTCCATTCCGGGACTGAACCTCATCTACACATGGATGGGGGTGCAGCCTATTAAGGAAGACTCCGTCGAGGTGCGACGACGTTCTCTTAGCATTGCCACACCTGTCAACGCCGTGCCGGGAGATGATGAACATTTCATCGCGTACAACCGTTTTAGCCGTCCTACTTTCGATTCATCTCAATTGCCAGTGGTTCGTGATCCGCCAGAGTCAAACGAGATGTACCCGATGCGCAATTTTGACGACGAAAAGTCCGAAAGGCGGCGTACGATTCGATATGTCCCGGATGACCGGTTCTCATAAGCTCAAGTTTCACGGGAGGAAGTATTGTTTGAAGTCTGATTGATATTTTGATTTGCTTTATTGCTTCTCCATTGGATACGATCAACATTGACATGCATTTGCGCGGAATAAACGGCGTTTTTTTGTGTGAGATGGGTATTGCATCAGGATTCATTGTTTCCAGTAGCAGCTTGTTTACTGCATCTAGCGCTCATTACCATATAGATAAACTTCGGATAGACTAGACCAGAGAGAGGCAAAATAAAGATAACAAACTTAAGTCGCTCTTTAGCCATTGCTACTGTTTCATGTGGTGGCCATCTGAATTAATGTACGGTCGCGGCGAGTCGTCATGTTGCCTGCAGCCGCCTCGGCGCCATACTCGGGTGCAGCTTTGCAGCCTTCCAAACAGATTTTACAGCGCAGACCTGTGTTTGGCCACACGGAGGACGTCGTGTGCTTGGGTATAATTGTCCTGCACTTATACATATGTCATTACGTCGCATAATGTCCCCAGTCACCCCATGTGAAAGGGAGTCCAATGTCCAAGTTCGCTTCTAGAGCATCTTCCACGGCATCAAGGTTGAAATTCGGATCAATGTGTCCAAAAACATCCTGCCCGGAGACTGGATCCACGAGCGAGAAGTTTACAGTATTGTCCATTCCCAGAGCAGAGTCAATCGTCGTATTGATATTTGTAGAGTCGTGGAGAGGCAGTTCAGTTACGCCAGAGGTGGACGGAGTTACGGTTTGAGTAGTAGTTGTTCGGTTTGTCTCTGCGACGGTAACTGGTGGCGTATTATCCTTGTTTAGTGTAGTGGCCGCTCGTTCCATTTCTTTCAGCACGCGCTCGCCGAGTCCTGCGACGACGTTTGCGCTCCAAAAATGATTCCCGTACCGTCTCAGTAGTTCGCAGTTGCGCTTGAACGAGTTCATTGAGCGTGCGCGGAACATGGGGAGGCGACTGTGGCGCATTTTGCGGTATTCTACACTCAGAGCGAGGGAAACTGCATATGGTACAAAGGGCATTGGGCTTAGACAGTCTCGTGGTACTGCACAGGCGATGCGCTCAGCTGCTAGTGAGCGACGCGCGTTTGCTGATGGCGGTGGTAGTGTTGATGCGGCTGTGATTGTGCCAGGGCGAGGAAGGCGGCAGGAGAGGATTATGACTGCGTGGTAGAATGTTTCTATGGTGGCTAAATCGGGTCAGATCGGAAGAGAAATGCCGTATGGAGGACCACATACCAATTAGTGATGATGATACCTTTAGTGCATCGGCTTCAACAATCATAGCTTCCAAGACTGGGAGGTCTATATAAGCAACTTTATCAATGCCTGAAGCTTCAGCACTAGGTCCTGGCCGGTATAGTTCAACCACTTGATCCAGCCACTGTATAATAAAAAGGAAGAGGCGGAAGCACGGCGGCCGCTTCTTGATGCAGGCGTCTAAATCGGCGCCAATATCTCGCTCGTGAATGAGACACGGTCGTCCATAAATCGCCGCATTTATTCGATCCAAAGCCCAAACGGAACAGAAGAGATTATTTAGATCATCGCAGTTAGGTGCGTCATATCGTAAAAGATGCAGCCCCAGTGTCTGAATATGGTGGATAGCCCGACCGCCAAGCTGAGCGGGAAGATCTGCTTCCTCAGCGCAGGTAGGTTGCGCATAAAGAGACAGCATTGTGAGCGCTTGAATATGCAATACTCTATCTGTGATGAGACTTGTTTCCAGGATAGCGCGGACTGCAGAGGACAAAGCTTGTGAGTAGTCTTGCGGAGAGAGAACGCCGCGTCGTTGGTTCTGGAGTCGTAAATAGGGCGCCATGTCTGGGTCGCTTCCAGCTGCGAGACAAACAAGTTGCCTCAAGACAATGCTTGTGGGGCTGTTAATCGGTTCGTTTAGTGACGGGGCTGAGAGAACAGGGAAGATTGGATGAATCTTTTGCAGAAAGGACGCCTTCAGCTTGACAAAGTCCTCTTCGGGAGGCAGACAAGCAAGGCAGTGTTCCTTGACAAACGGGAGCAGAAAGCCATCCATTATCGGCGGTGGGCGAGAAGTAATGAATTGCGAGGAATGGCTGTTACCTCCCGCGGGAAGCCAAATACCAACGTCGCCTTTCTGTGCCGACTCTCGCGCAGCGACCGACGCTGTCGCTTCCAGGAACATGCCCTCGGGGTTCAAATCACCTACAAACCGCGATGACTGGGCCCTGTGAGGACCGCTGCGCGACTGACTCCTATCATTACTACTGGCAACATGACCAGTGAAAGCCGCGTTTGACGGACTTGCCGAGTAGCCAGTCGCTGCACCTGGGTAACCGGAACGGCCAACGGGAGTGAGGCTTCTGGCATGGTTGACAGGTCTAACCTGTTAAAAGACGTATTTTTGGTAGTAAGGGGGGCGAGACAGTCAAAGGACTTACGATGCATGTGACGGCGACGATTCAAGTCCCTGGGTTTCCTCTGGGGAATGAGAATTGCCGTCAGCGGCATCTTCGGCGTGGATGCATCGTCGCTTGATAAGTCGTCAGTATCATCTTTGGCCAAGGTTGGGAGATGGCAGTCATTTTACCTTTTTTCGACGGCACGAAGCACATGCTTGCTGAACTTGCTTTCGTTTCAATGGCAGACCGCCACGCGTAGGATCAGATGCGACGAACTTGACCCTTTTAGAGCTTGCTGGAGTCGACATGGTAAAATATGCTGTAGTTACAGCAGTGCCTTTGGCGAAGGACTTTTTAAATCCACTATCATCGTCCTAAAAAGGGTGTCACGATGAAGACCGCATTGCACGACCGATGGGAAACCAGCCTGCTGCTATGACTGGTTCGTTTGAAGCTGAGGCTAGAGAGACATGCGCAGCCACAGCCTCTGCCGGGTTACGTTGGTGGTGCGCATTCCTACAGTGCAGCGCAGAGCAGCCCACGCAAAATTCTTAGTCAGCCACCGGCACATGTCCGTACTCGTAGACGTTTGCGGCGCTGCCACGCCACTATTTTTAGACGCTCAATCGAAACCAGAGACCTCGGCAGTGACAATCCGATCGAATTAAGAGCACTTTTAACAAAATCCCAGCCGTGAGAGAGTCTCACTGCCATGTACTAGATATATTGTGTGGGAATTTTGGGACAGCACGCGTAGCTATCTTGCTATCTGAATATGCAATAAATTACACAGTCTCTCGCGCGAATACACTGCTTTCGTCTTAATCACGGGGTGCACTTCGTGGCGCTCAGTCAACGAGAGCCACTTGTCCACAACAGCCTCAGCTGAGAAGTACTGTCGTCTATCCGAACCTTGGCATGAAAGAATTGCAAAGGACGCGTGGCAGTGAGTGTATCATGTTGTATAGAAATCCTCCTCTGTATAAAGTAGATTCCCTTGGCTGCTTTGCAACAAAGTACGCTCCTGCAACCTTTTATTACTAGACCGCCATACAATACTCTTTGCTCTTTCTTCTTTAAAAGCCGGGCGTAATGACTGTGGAAGACAGTAAACGCTTTTGGGATCGGACTGCCGAAAAGTATTCTAAAAGCAAGATATCTGACCAAGCAGGATATGAAAAGACGTTGGAGAAGACAAAGACTTTCCTCAAATCCAGTGATCGAGTACTAGAGCTGGGATGTGGCACCGGCTCAACCGCGCTCATTCTTGCACCACACGTCCAACGATATCTCGCAACAGACTTGTCGCCGGGGATGATCAAAATTGCCGAAGCCAAGTCTACAGCTGATACTGCAATACCTGGTCTCGAATTTCGAGCAACAACTGCTGAAACGCTTTCGAAAGAGGCAACAAGGTACAACGTCATTCTTGGCTTCAACTATCTGCATCTTGTGCACGACACGCCTGCGACATTGCAGAGCATTCATACCGTCTTGGATGAAAAGGGTCTATTCGTCACCAAGACACCTTGTGTTGGAGAAATGAACTCTCTTCTACGATGGGTCGCTATACCGGTGATGCAAGCCGTCGGCATGGCCCCTGATGTTCAGAGTTTCACTCCTACAGAGCTGAAGCAGCAGCTTGCGTCTGCCGGCTTTGAGATACTGGTCGATGAGATACATGCCTCTAAGGGAAATGACAAGCGCCCTTATATTGTTGCGCGTAAGAGGTGAGGATGAAGAAATAGGAGAATCAATAGCGCTGATTCCATGTTTTGCGCTCCCCATAATCCCCACTCCCTGCCCCCGGTTCTGTTGCACGAGGTATGACGCGGTCTGTCTTTTGCAAACTCGAGAGACTTTGTAGAACGCGGTAATAATAAACAAGATCTTTTAGTGTCCAGTTTCTTCTGTGACTAAATAGAATGGAACTGGTGCATTTATAATTCATGAAGCACGCTGTAATGGAAGAGGGAGATGCTCAAGTGCTCAGTTGCTCAATTCTGCGACTCATTCATGGTGTCTGTCTCCCGCCTGAGATCATCGGAGACTGGCCACTGCAGGGATATCTGTCCATGAAAAGTGAAAGTAAACAACGAATCCATCATCGCGCTCCAACCAATTCGTCTTGACTCCCCCACCCTTGTCGCGAACCCTTGTCAGTGAATCCAACGGTTGGCAGTGAACAGCCGCATTCACGGTGGGGCCGGCCCGGTGTCGCGGCCGGGCGCTAGGCCTGGACAGGAAAAGAGTAAACAAAGGACCAACATGCATCGAGCGTGTTATTGGCAACCACTGCGTCTGTAGCGTCGAGACTTATCAAGTGGGCTTTACTTGACGCGATCGCGCTCTGACCGGGATAGTACTCAGTATGCTTCTAAACTCACCTCCATAACAAAAGCCACATCCTCCCCTCTTGGCCACCCTCCTTGTTGTTCAACACACCTCTCTCCTTGTACGAAGTAGTACATTAGCCCCATCATCATGGCAGATCTTGACTTGCCCATTGCAGTGCGCCGGCCACGCCGCAGCAATGTTGGTATAGTTAAACTAGAAGATGATGTCGCCTACAATAGCCCTCCCAAAACGCCAATGCGGCGCAAACGATCTGTTCGCTTTTCAGATCCTGGCCCTTCAAACACCTGCGGACTCACTCCCTTTATGCGACGCACCTCTGTCACAAGTCCCAGACATCGTCGGGCTTCAACTCCCTTAAGGAACTCAAACGCGGTACCTACACCACCACCAAGTAGGAAATGCAGCGGCCCAGCTGGCTTTCTTGCACCGATCCGACAGACGATTGAGGGCCGTGTGGCACGTCATGCAAGGCGCAATGGTTTTCGTGACATGCTCAACAAGATGGACGAGAAGAAACGTCGCCAAGCGCAGAATTCTCGAAACGAAATACACCGACTTCGAAGTGAGGTTAAAGCTAAAGATAGGGAAATCTACGAACTGCAAAACGCAACCATTGTTATCGATACGGAGCGTATCTGGGATCTTGAACAACAGGTCGAGAAGCTGAAGCAGGAGCTGAATGAGCAAGCAAATCATCAGCCCGACGAAAATAACGCTTTTGACTGGACCATAGCTGCAAAAGATCCTTTTGTGGATGACTACTATGATATGGACCTTGATGACGATCACTTTGGAGATGCTACCCAAGCTCATCTTCATGCAAGCACACCATCCCGGGCTAGGTCGTCGTTTCCCACACCACCCGCTACTAGTCCTTTGATCCCCGCCACACCATCTTCCCGACACTGCTATAATCTGCAAACCCCTACATCGCACGCCGGCGTACAGGTACGACTACCTGATGAGGGAACGCGGCAGATGGAAGAAGAAATCTCATCATTGCAGCTTGAAGTGTCGAAGCTGTCCGCTACGCTCGACTCCTACAAAAACTTGCACTGTCGTCTTACAGATAAAATTACAAGTGCTCTACCAAACTCCCCTACTACCATGGCTGCTGATTCGTCACTTCACATGGTCGAGCGGAGAGTCTCATCCTTGGTAGAGAGCATGTCTGATCGCGTTGTGGCTCTCAAGCAGCTATCTTCGACGGTTTCCGATCTGGGTTTCCCCGGTAGCGATGCCGAACAAATGCTCTCCGCGATTGCCTCTGGTTTCCGCGCCGCTAGGCTAGAACTTGAATACCTCACGCCCGGAGAGATTACTCTGCCGCTGACCTCACATGGAGCAGAGGTACTTGATCTCCTCCTCACAAAGCTCCGCGATTTAGCAAAACGAGCAAAAGAAGACGAATCTTCTATTGACGAATACCATGAACTTGAGCAGTCCCTGCGCAGACAGTTGGACACAAAAGTCACAGTAATGGACGATCTCGCAGCTGAGCTATCGGCAGCTCAAAGGGCAATCGAAGAGTCAAAATCGAGAGTGGCAGAGCTGGAACTTGGTAACGATAGGCTCAAAGGTGCTGTAAATGGGTACATCCGTGACATTTCAGAGCTAGAAAAGCTAGTGGAGCAAATGGAGCAGGTTGGCAGTGCGGCTGCTGCGTCTCGAGAAGCTGAAAAGGAAGCAGAGCAGCAGGCACAAGCGACTAATGACGAGGCTATTAAAGACCTCGAAGACAAGATTATTGAAGCGGTAAAACAAACAGAGCAACTCCTTCAGGACATGACCGACCAGCAAGACGACCACGCGAAACGTATTGCTGCGTTGAACAAGCAGCACGGCGCTGGACTGGCACTCCGGGACGCAAGAGTAATGGAACTTCGGGCGGAGATTGATCGCGTTAACGAGTCACTGCGGTCCGCACACGAGACTATTCGCAGCTTACGTGTTGAGAACAGTCATCTGAAGACGGACATGGACAAACAAAGAAGCCAAGCAAAGGAGGCAATGGACTCAATGAAAGGAGAGCTGCAGCGAGTGTTACAGATGAGTCAAGAGTTTCTTCATACACCCAAATGTTCGCAGCAAACTCAGGACGAGAGTAACGCAGCTGAAAGTGGTCCTCTGGTACGTTCGGGCAAGCTCTTTTCTGCGGAACTCGCCCGACGGAGCAGTAGCAAAAATCTCAAAAAGCGTCGTCATGATAGTGGACTTGGGTTCTTGGAAGAAGATGAAGCGAGTGTTGAGGTTTAAACAGTGGCGGTTTCTGCTCAAGTTGCACCAGATAGAAGTCTGGGCATATCACAGCAATCATTTCCCTTTTTTTTGTATTCAAAAAAATACTAGCATCATTTAAGTTAATTCCTATGCTATTTTTTCTTACTATGTTTGCCAAGGCACTTGCAGACGACAGAAAAATTCTATTATCAATCATAAAATCTCCAACTGGGCTTGTAATCCGGACTGAGAGGCTTATTCAACAGCACAGCACGAACCATTTCGACTGGCATCAGCCCACCCGCCAGGATCCTATCATGAAACTGCTTCTCGGTGAGCTTACCCGGGCCCAGCACCTCGTTTCGCAGATTATCAAATTGCAGCGCACCGAGCATGTAACCAGCCTGGTAGAGAGGCGGATAGCTGCCGTTGAACGACCGTCGCACCTCACCCTCGGCAGTCGATCGCTCATGCCCGACCCAGTCAACCAGCAAATCAACGCACTGCTGGGGGCTCCATTCGCCGAGATGGAACTTGAGGGAGAAGATGATGCGAGCGCAACGATGCATGCGCCAAAACATGGTGCCAACTCGGTCCTCCGGAGAAACAAAAAAGTCACCGCGGTTCCAGAGAAGCAGCTCCCAGTACAACGCCCAGCCCTCCATCCAAAATGGCGTAGAAAAGAGCTGTCTGTGGCTATTATAGCGCATAGTATAGTGGAACTGAAGCCTGTGGCCAGGGATGAGTTCGTGGAACACAGTGGCTCGCGAAAAGTGCTTATTGTTGCCGCGCATAACCATCTTCTTCAGCTCATGAGGCATGCCAGCAACGGGGTATGATACCATGATGCTTGGACCGCCGAGAAAGAATGGTGCAACCTTTTGCATCTCGGGGCTCATCATAACCATTCTGTACGTCTCGTCTGCTAACTTGGGCACCGTCACAAGATCATGCTTCTTAACAAACTCGGCGCCCTCCAGCGCAAGTTTCTTCACAAACGTAGTTTGTTCACCAGGCGGCACGTACTGAGTTTTGACATAGTCGAGGGCCTTTTTCCAATCATCTCCAAAACCAAGCTCATTGGATGCCGTCTTCATTTGCACCTCACACCATGAGAACACTTTATGAGCAATTTTGAGCAGCTCTTCGGGCGTATAAGAGATCATCTCCGCTTCTAGCTCGCCCAACAATGCCTCACGGCCAATGGGCTGGCCGATGATTTCATCGTTCCCATCCGGCTTCATGCCGACCAATTTGTGCTCAACAACAGGCTGGTAGTCGGCCAGCGCACGCACTGCACCATCTAGGGGCGTCGCTACCCACCAATCGAATGTCGGATCGTACGAGGAATAAAAGCTGGAAAATTCCGAAAGATGCTCACAAAATTCACCGATTATCTTGGAAGCCTTGTACGCGCTAGTTTGGCTAGCCTTGATTTTTCCAGCCTCAACGTCAACTTTTGCTTGTGCGGCAAGCTTAGCGACGGTGTCGAGCTGCTGTGCAGCATAGTCACCGTTCAGAGGAACAGCAGACTCACGCATCTCACAAAGCTCCGTAATAATGCTTCCAAATGGAATTACTGCCTCAAGTTCCTTGATCAATGCTCTTTCCGCTTGCAGCTGCTGCGAGCTTCTTTGAAGAAAGTTACGCAGCAACAAGAAGTCAACTTTGCCTTGCTGATCTAGATGATCAAATTCTAGGCTGAACAAAGAGTCCAACTCATCAGAGTAGAATCTCCGCAGACGTTCATGACGTGCTGGTGAGATGCTGACGCGGTAAAATGTCTTAATTTCTGATATATCGAGCCCGATGCGCCGAACACGATCGGCCATTGCCTCTGGCGGAATCGATGGCTCATCGCCGGTCGGCTTCGGGCGGGAGACCCAGACTCCGTCCATTGCCTCAAGAGCCTGCTGCGATGCGGTAGAATTTTTTATTGCTGGAATTAAAATTGCAGCTTTGGTGATGCAAAGCTGAATGAATTAGATAGTCGTTGATGGCTTTGAGATGAGGAGTTGCGTCTCCGCGGGTTCTGCACCCGCCATCCCGGTCTTGCGGGACAGCCGGCCGGCGCAGCTCCCCACGCCGTATTCGACATAGCTTCCCGTTTCAGAAGTTTGGGCGGAATCACCAACAATACATGTTGCAGGGGAACAAGGGAAGTATAGGGGAATAAGAAGAACCTCAGTTGATATGCCTATTACGGTCCTGGGCCAGAGACAAATCGCCAGCCTATGCCAGTCGTCAGATTGGGCATGACAGCTTTACACGGGTATTTCTTTGGGTTTCGACGTTTCGACTAGGCGTCTGGTCCTTACTGGATAATGTCGGAATCCAGGCTTCCTGGTCAGCCTTTCCATGAGGCTTCCAGATTGGAAACCGCAAGCGTTTCTCCGGCTCTTCCTCTACTACCATTATTTCCATTAATTCGTTCGTGGGTATGTTTCGTGTCGTTCACCTTGGAATGACAAGTCCCAACCAAAAGGCCATCCAACCGCTTCTACCACGTCCGCGCTAACGCCACATTTTCGCATTTGCAACGAGGAAAATTCAAAGTTTGCGTGCCGGAATTACTATTTCGAGGGCCACGAGATCCGGATCGGCGACCAGAACTCTTGGTTCCCCGCATCGAACATTAACATTAGCTATTCGCAACCCCACTTACACACACGTTTGGAGGTGTTAACCACTTGTAAGCTCGTATCAGTAATTATTAGACTTGGCATATTAGACCGATCGTAACTTTGTCAGCGCCAAACCACACGTTACCGTTCTAATTACAGGTATTGTCCCCACCGTCCTCCATAGCATTACAATGTAAGTGGCGAGTATCAACTTGAGTCGTTGGCCGCAGGACGCTGACGGGGATGCATCGGTAAAGTCGTGCCGTAGAATCCGCGAAAGGCCGACGCGAAAGCCGGCAAGGCAGGCGCTAAGCCAAACAGGCCCACGCCTTTGTAGCACAAATTACTCACCCCTCGGACTCCGAGAACGACAGCGATTGTCAGTCTGCAATCTTAAAGTTGGCAACTATCACTTCTCTCAGAATCCCTTCCGGTACATCATGCAAATACCGTAACTTCGCGCCTGTCTCACTGAACAACTATGCGCGCACCATTCCTCCAATCCAGCCTCCGGCAACGGCTCCCAACGCTGCGACCAGGTCTCCGGCAGCGCCGATACAATTCTGAACTAGCATCAAAGAGTGAGAGCGGAGCCACAAATGAAACCTCACAAAAAGCTTCACAGGCAGCGGATAAATCACAGCCGACGGCAACGCCAGTTTCAATATGGCGTCGCCTGGGGCCACTGACGAGTGCTTTTGACGCCTTTGCGCGATCCCAAAAGAAACGTCCGTATACTACGCAGATTATCAGCGCCATGGTAATTTTTACCTGCGCTGATGTCAGTGCACAGAATATAGCTCAGTCTGATTATGATCCGGTCAGAACTGCTCGTGCGATTCTCATTGGAGGCGTTGCCGCAATTCCCCAATATCGTTGGTGGGTTTATGCAGATACCGACTGCAAAGCCGCAACGCATGCTGACAATTCTCCCTTAGGTTCCACGTATTGGCAAGATACTTCAACTACTCTTCTCGTGTGCTATCTGTCGGGGCAAAGGTGCTGTTCAATCAATTTACCTTTGCTGTCTGGTTCCCGCTCTACTTCTTTGGCTCCCAAGCCCTATTAAGCGGAGAGTCTCTGCAAGGCACACTTGAAAGGCTGGAGCAGACTCTTCCTGTCAGCTGGTGCAACTCGTGGAAGGTATGGCCCGCGGCCATGGCAATCAACCTCGCGTTTGTGCCGTTGGAGTATCGTGCTCTATTTAGTGGATTTGTTGCTGTAGGCTGGCAGACGTATTTGAGCTGGATGAATTGGCAAGCCGAGATGCGGCGCGCTGCAGAGATTGCCCCTCAAGATGACTCGGCCATTGGTCAAATCGATGCCCCTGTCCAAAACGCGCAAGGGGCGTTGGCTGCTTGATCGAGTCTATGTCAATCAGTTTGCACAAACAGCGTTTTGAAACAGGAGCATCACATCGTGGGAATAAGCAAGGCGCACGCTATAGAGGTAGAATTGGTTTAATTGTTTTCGATTAGAATATAGACAGAGCATCACTGTTCGAATAAGAGGCTCATATTAACCTGAGAGATAGTTTTGTTGCCATTGGCCTTAGAATACGTATGTATACTTAAATCGAAATCTCATAACAAATGAGGACGCTTGTGTCGAATTCCCTTTGTTCAGTTGCAGCCTGATTCTTTTTCTTTATTATTTTGTAAAAAAAATGTATTAGCATATGCCTGCCCCGTGTAACATCACTGCGGCGCCAGTAGATGACATGCGACATGCGACCCACAAGACCGTGGGAGCTTGAACGTCATAGTAGTCTGGCCAACATATTTCCACCACCAGCACGATTCCTCACACATGACAACTCGTCTGATGCCGCGCGATAAAGTGGCATCATGAAACTGAGCAATATTTTACAGTCCGTCTTTGCTACTGGTAGCAAAACTCAAGACACTGTTGGCTACCAGCCCTTGGCTCAGGCGGATGGCGAGGAGCCTGGTCTCGATGAGGCTGCTCCAACGGAATCGCACCGCGATGCAGCGGCAATGCTGCTGATCAAACTTGGCCGCTCGCCTGATGAACACATTTCTGTCTCACCCTCCGATGACGCCAGGGTACTTCGTCGCATCGACGTTGCGTTACTGCCGTTGATGCTCTCGGTTTACTTTCTCCAGGCACTCGACAAGGCGACGCTGTCGTATGCTTCCATCTTTGGCCTGATTGATGACACACATCTCGTTGGCGACCAGTTCTCATGGCTCGGAAGTATAGTGTTCTTGGCACAGCTCATCATGCAGCTGCCCTTGGCACTCGCACTGGTGAAGTTGCCTATCGGTAAATTCACAAGTACCATGGTTCTAGGCTGGGGCATCACCCTTACTGCCATGGCCTGGGCAGATAACTTCCCTCGACTTATGGCTGCTCGCTTCTTCCTCGGTGCCTTTGAAGCTTCAGTCGGCCCCAGCTTTGTCGCCATCACTCAGATGTGGTGGCGTCGGCGGGAGCAGACTATGCGGATTGGCTCCTGGTATTGCATGAATGGCTTGACATGGGTTTTTGGAAGCCTCATTACGTACGGCCTGGCCAGCATTCATTCCAGCATGCGGCCGTATCAGATTATTTTTCTATTCTTTGGCGTCATTACTGTCCTGGTGTCTGGCGCCATGTTCTTTTGGATGCCCGACTCGCCGACAGAAGCCAAGTTTCTTACCGATAATGACAAAGTTATTGCTATTGAACGACTGAGAAACAATCAGATGGGTGTCATGTCCCGTGAGTGGAGATATACTCACTTCTTCGAGACATTGCGCGATCCCAAGACTTGGCTATGGGTTGTCATGATATTTTGCATTTCCGTTCCATCCAACGGCATTTCTACCTTCGGACCTCTCATTATTAACTCATTCGTATCGGACCCGTTCCAGACTATGCTTTTCAACGTCCCAATCGGCATTTCGCATGTCATTTCTGTTTCTGTCAGCTCCTACATTTCGATGAAGTGGAAGCTGAAAGGCCCAGTTATTGCCATTCTGTGCATACCACCTATCGTGGGCTTTGCTATATTGCTTAGCTTTCCCCATGACATCTCACATCGAGGAGTATTGTTGGCAGGTTACTTTTGCTTGTCTACATTCACTGGGATCAGTAAGCCATTCTATTCACCTCGTTTTACAGCGTAAACTAACAAAGTGAAGCGCCACTCATATACTCCTGGTCGTCTCAAAATACGGCAGGCGATACCAAGAGAAAATCAACGTCGGCACTCGTCTTTATTGGCTCTTCGGCTGGTAATATCATAGGGCCTCTACTTTTCAGCCCCGGGGAGGCCCCTTCATATACAAGAGGTCTTCGATCCAATATTGCGCTGTTCACTGCCGTCATTGTGCTGGTCGTATCGACTTCATTTTACTTGAAATGGCTGAATGTTAGCCACGCGAAGCGTCGAGTTGCTTTGGGGAAAAAGGCTGACATTGTCGACATGAGCCTAGAAACTGCTGCAGAGGTGGGCAGAAGAAGCGCATTGGACCGGGTTATCCAGGAAGGGAGCCGCGCTGCTGAAGGTGGGAGCGAGTATGATTTCGAGGCGGATAATAACCATTTTTCGGAGGAGTTCCCCGTACAAGCAAATGACCATAATTCCTTTGCTGATCTTACTGATTTGGAGAACGAGGACTTTGTATTTGTGTATTGACAACAGCAGGATGCAGGTGATGATTGTCAGAAATTAGCTTGGGGATTAGCATATGGAGTCCAGGTCTGGAAATGGATTCACCAATTATCAAAGGTAGTATATTGCTCCCGGTCATTGGCGCCAATGAACGTATTAGCTATCAACACATGGCCAGCGACTACTTACATATAAGCCCTTCCTACTACGTGAAACAAAGTCCATACATATGCCTAAACTACCAAACGTAACAAAGAATTCTTTCGCACTATTTCTGCATCGTCGCGATGCATCAGCAAGTTTGGCCAGTAATAAGATCCTCTTTTTCTGTGTTGTTATCCACAGAAGATCCCTGCCTGTCATTGTCTCTCACGTAAAACCGCTGAGCCCGTTATTATCCTCGCTCGGTGAGTGCTCCATAACCAGGCCTCCAGCGCTGTGGTTCAGGCGGGTGCAATGGGGCTGGACAGTGGACATCCCGGTACAACCTTGTTCCGCACCCACGAGTCGGCGAAACTCGGGTCTGGCAACTCCTGGCCAGAAAGTCAAGATTCCTGAATGAGCTTGGACGCTACGCCATCACCTAAAACACCCTCTTCTGCAGAGCTATCGTTCGCGGGACTGTCGCGATCGTCCCTTGTCCCTCTTTCCCTTCCCTAACTGCCTTTTCATCTGCAGCCAAACGCCCTCCACTACCGCAATGTTCAAGTTTGGCCGCAGCCGCGCTCTGGCGTCGGCTTTCAATGCCTCCAAGGTGAGAGAATCCACCCTATTTTTTTTTTTTTTACTGCTGGTGTTGCGTGGCATGTGTGCCACAGCCCGGTAGCTTCGCAAACGATGCTAACTAGGTCGCCAACAGTTCCAGTTCGCTCCCGCCGTTCGCGTTCCGGCAATTGCTCAACAAAAGCGAGCTCTGAGCATCCACGAGTACCTCTCTGCCGACCTTTTGCGACAGGTAATAACAAGCAACGACCCCCCAAAAAAACAAAGGGAGCCATTGGCTCCGCTTCCCCGGAAAGCTCGAATGCTCACCAACAGTATTATAGTATGGTGTCGGTGTCCCCAAGGGCTCCGTCGCTCGCAACGCCGAGGAGGCCAAGAATGTTGCCAACGAAATTGGCACCGACGACATGGTCATCAAGGCCCAGGTTCTCGCCGGTGGCCGTGGTAAGGGTTCTTTCGACAACGGCCTCAAGGGCGGTGTTCGTGTCATCTACTCTCCCCACGAGGCCGAGATGTTCGCCCACCAGATGATTGGCCACAAGCTCATCACCAAGCAGACTGGCGCTGGCGGCCGTCTGTGCAATTCTGTTTACATTTGCGAGCGCAAGTTTGCTCGCCGCGAGTTCTACCTGGCCATCCTCATGGACCGTGCCACCCAGACCCCGGTCATTGTCTCTTCGTCGCAGGGCGGCATGGACATTGAGACCGTTGCCAAGGAGACCCCCGACGCCATCGTCACCACCTACGTCGACATCAAGAAGGGCGTCACCGACGAGATGGCCCGCGACATTGCGACCAAGCTCGGCTTCAGCGAGCAGTGCGTCGAGGATGCCAAGGACACCATCCAGAAGCTGTACCAGATCTTCCTTGAGAAGGATGCCACCCAGATTGAGATCAACCCGCTGTCCGAGACGAGCGACCACCAGGTTTTGTGCATGGATGCCAAGTTTGGCTTCGACGACAATGCCGATTTCCGCCAGAAGGAGGTCTTTGAATGGCGCGACACCACCCAGGAGGACCCTGATGAGGTCCGCGCTGCCGAGAGCGGCCTGAACTTTATCAAGCTCGATGGCGACATTGGCTGCCTTGTCAACGGTGCCGGTCTGGCCATGGCCACCATGGACATTATCAAGCTGAACGGCGGCCAGCCCGCCAACTTCCTTGATGTTGGTGGTGGTGCCACCCCGCAGGCTATCAAGGAGGCCTTTGAGCTCATCACCTCTGACTCCAAGGTCACTGCTATCTTTGTCAACATCTTTGGTGGTATCGTCCGCTGCGACCACATTGCCACCGGTCTCATCAAGACTGTCGAGTCCCTCAACCTGAAGATCCCCATCATTGCCCGTCTGCAGGGCACCAACGTCGACGCCGCCCACAAGATTATTAGCGAGTCTGGCATGAAGATTTTCTCCATTGACGACCTTCAGATCGCTGCCGAGAAGGCCGTGCAACTGTCCAAGGTCGTTAAGCTGGGTACGTTTAGAGTCTGCTCGCAACCAGTTAAAGACGCCACTAACATGAAGTTACAGCCCGTGACATTGACGTCGGCGTCGAGTTCAGCCTCGGAATCTAAGCAATTCTGATAGAAAAGCTGTACTACGTTTAGTGTAATATTTGGTTGAGAAGCAAAGGGTAAATTAGGACGGGCTCTGCAAAGGAATGGGCCTCTTTGTCCGTTGAAGCATGCATCGAGTTTTTAACAGTGTTGGTGGTTTAGAGGCTACAAATGCTGGTGTAGTTATTTCTTGCCTAGTAGTCTGTCTCCTTTGTCCGATACACTTGTTGAATTGATATTGAAACTCTAATATACTGCTAAAATTAGCAACAACAAAAAACTGGCGTAATATGTCGGATTCTCTGTAAAGGCATTGGGCGTCGAGTTTTGGTTTCGGCTCCGGCAAGACGGTCTCCACAGGAGCTGTGTGACCCTATCTGCAAAAAAAAAGTCCCCCATCCAATGCTACAACTCCAACTCTTCTCAACCTGCCATTGAACAATCGATCGACCTTGACGCAAAACGCAACAACGTCCTGCACGCTCTCCCTGCACTTGCGCAGCTCATCCTCCACCGAAATAATGTCAAGCGCCCGCATCCTATCCGCAGCATCGCGGTCATGGCGCCTCTCTCTGCCCCAGCGCCCAGCGCCGACGACGGCCCCAAGGTGCCTCTTCCTGCAACGAGTCAAATACTCCGACGAAGCGCCGCCGCCGCTGATGCAAAAGCTCAGGACGGATCTGAAAGTCGCCATGCGCGCCAAAGACACCCAGCGCCTTTCCGTCCTGCGCACAATCATGTCTGCCAACCTCAATGCCTCCAAGACGGCCTCTCCTATCAAGACGGACGTGCAGCTCGTCGCGCTGATGCGTCGACTGGTCAAGAGCGCCGGTGATGCCGCTGCCGAAGCGCGCGCCAACGACCGCGCTGACTTGGCGGAGAAGGAAGATGCGCAGATTGCGATTCTGAATGAATATGTCGCTGGTAGTGGCGTACAGACGTTGGACAATGCTGCGCTGCGGGAGCTGGTGCAGGAGGCCGTGCAGGCGGCCAAGGAGGCTGGAGTTGCGGGCAAGTCGCTTATGGGAGATGTGATGAAGAGGCTTTCACCAAAGTTAGAAGGTAAGGATGTCGATAGGAAGACGGTTGCGGGATTGGTAAAGGATGCTGTTGGGGGATAGCTCGGTGGTACAACCGAGTACTACTATTGAAGGCTTTAACGACGTGTATTATTACGGGCTTTCTTAAATCACCGCTTCTTTATTCCATTTTCTACTGTATAATAGACACGATAGCGACCAAACATATATTCTGGCATTTTTTAAATGTGCTTTTTGAAACGGAAATAAGACGGGCCAAACAGCTCCCCGTGGAGGTATTTAAAGCCGCTGAGTGGTCTCCGGCCCCGGTTCAGCTGCAACACAATGCTCAATCAGTGACTCACAGCGACGCGAAAAGCAACATTACTTGGTCGTATTTCTGCTTTCTTCAAAAAACGTACGACATCTTCGTCTCGTTGCAAGACTGGACGGTTTTATTGCAGCCATGTCTCGCCACAATATAAGCACTGGCTATCCTTTCGAAGCCAAAATCGGCTACTCCCGCGCCGTTGTCGTTGACGGCTGGGTCATGGTGTCTGGAACAACCGGGTATGTAATAAGCCATCTTCCTTGCTCTCATTCTATCTCGGGTACAAAATTTACCAAAGGAGTAGTAACTAATATTGCATCCAATAGGTATAACTATGACACGGGCGAAATATCCACCGACGTCGCGGAGCAAGTCGAGCAAATCCTGCGCAACGTGGACAAGGCACTCAAGGAAGCCGGCTCTTGTATGGCGGATGTCGTGCGTGTCAACTACATTGTGCCGGACCGTGATGATTTCCCCAAGTCTTGGGATATCTTGCAGAAGTGGTTCGGCAATGTCAAGCCGGCGGCCACAATGATTCAGGCGCCGCTTATGAATGAGGATATGAAGTTTGAGATTGAAGTCACTGCCAAGATTGGGTGCGGGAAGGCAAAGGCCTAATTACCCTAACTACAAGTCCCGTAGTACTTGAGATAGTCATATCCATAAGCCTGTTCATTCGACTGAAGATCCTACTTAATGAAAACATCGGACGTATTAGTACAAGAGTTTCGCAACTACACCACCGGCGGCAAAGGTGCTCGCTATCGTCACCAAACTCGACATTGAAAGCAACGATATCCCACTTATACCATGGCCGGAAGTGCACCCACCAGCCAATCTAGACCCGACAATCATCAGAATACCACCGAGAGTAGCCATCGCTGGTGCCACTTCGAACGACGGTAACGCAACCAAAGACGGAGCAGCCTTGGCGAGAACCCAAGCCCCTGCACCAGCAGACAGTGCAAAGAGCATATTTTGGGCCGACCTTGGCTTCGCCTGCACATCAGCACCTTTAACAGCCCACCAAAAAAAATTGCCCAACTCCTCATACGATCCTGAGATGCCAACCATGGATCGCCGCGTAACAAGAGAAAGCAGTTGTGAAAGCGAAATCAAAAGTCCTCCCACCGCACCAGATACTTTGGCACCGGGAAACTTGGGCGTGTACATGATAGTGGCGATAATGATTGCAGCAAATGCGGCCTCGTACGTGATGCGAAGTGCCGTCTTGGACACGCCGAGCGCTTCATCCACCGTTACAGTCTGCGGCTTGACGCCAGAACGCTGCTTCTGCCGGGCAGCCATGCCGCTTAACAGACCAGTCCATAGGATGCCGCCAATGACGGCACCGTTGAGGGCGTAGAATCCCGTATGCACACCGGCTGCCATTTGCGCGAATAGCGTTCCGGGACATGAGCCTGAGAGAGCCATGCCTGCGCCGAGAAGGGATCCGCCGATGATGTTTCCGTCGTATGAAGAGAAGAAACCCAAAGGTGATGATGAGCGCGGCTGCAGTTTTACATGGCCGGAGCGTTCCGCAACGTTGTAGTAGACACTGTTGGTTTCGCAGTCAGTTTTATTGCGACAAAAGGGATGGAACGACGGGTTTATAGCTGCACATACATGCTAGAGGCAGTGGCGGCAAGAAAAGCCTGTACCATGTGCCAATTTTCAAACTTGAGCTGTGCAATGACGACGGCAGGGTTATAAAACCCGGCGGCGATCATGGCGGCGCCGAAAGAGGCGCCAGTGAGAATCGTCGCCATGATGATGGTGGTGTTATTGTTGTTGGCTCAGAATCAGAGAAGCAAAGTTAACAAACTGACACGGCTGAAGAGCAAAAAAAACTGATTTACAATTTCTCGCTCATGCTGAATTCTAAGCCGATCAGTTAAAGAGAAAGAGAAGAGGGCAGAACATGAAGCTTAAAGGGTCAGCCATGATAAATTTTAGCGTCGGCTTCCGCAACCTAGCGCCACCGGCGAACAACCCGATGGTGGACGCCGACCAGGGAATCCACTCGGTGGGTTAGATCGTCTACAGTTATCGGTAGCTCTAACAAGTAAATCAAAAAGCTATAAAATCAGAAAGAAAGAAAGAAAGACATTTTCTCTTTCAGGAACCAAAATTCGAATTAATCAAGGCCATTGTATCAACTACAATTTTACAGCTGGAACGGATGGACTTGGACATTGCCCCGGGTTCTGAATCTAAGTGAGAAACCAACCTGCATATTTGCGTGACCTAAACTGACATATAGATCGGCCGAGAAAGCTCTTTGGGAGTGGCTAGATAGCAGTTTAACACGAAATTCAGGCCACCTCGTTGTAATTCAACGCTCCGCAGCACGAGTACCCAGCAAGCTACAACGATACGGCTCTTCTTACCCAGTTCCCACAACGAAATACGTTACAGTCTTACTAGAATCACAAATGTGGCTCGGTTCAGCAGGGACGGCGGCATTAGAGGCAAAGCACGGGGTAATTTGAAAATGAAAAGGAAAGTTTTGAACAAGTATGGATTGAAAGGAAAACGGTACTCTTTTGTTCTCAGTAATCTCTGAAACTCACATGCAGACCAGTGTTGCTCAAGAAAGCTTGCAGCAGCGTGTTTCTCACTCATCATGCTCTTTTGTTGTTTTTATTTACGCACCACGCCAGGACTAGTCCATATTGAAAGAGTACAATCAAGCCATCGTCGAACAAGATAAAAGTGCAGAGACCAACGTATTCGGCGACCTCGTCGGCGACGGGTTCGTTGTGGGTACCCGGCCTTGCATCATTCTCGGCGACCATTGCATGGGGCAGTGTAGCTACGGATGTCGAAGCTGGGCAGGCAGATTCGTCCAGTCATATGAATAGGCCCAGTTTCAATCAATTCTAATCCCAGTGAACGTCGAGACGCCATTGCTACTTTGCTTACCATCATATAAATCGAACATAAATATCGGTTCTTCATCAGCAGGCCAAGCTGGGGCAAACGCGTATTATACTGACGACCATGTGCCCAGTCGGCGCGGCGCGTGGGTCAGCATGATGGCCGCCGGAGCCGAGATGCCGACACTACCACTTGTAATTCTGTTTCTTTGTTTAATAAATATCATCGAATGGGTACATCTTCTCTTTTGCGCCGGATAACGTAAACACCTATTATAATCATTTCTGCGTTTACTATCATGCGCCAGTTTTAGCTTCATTTGTCATCCTCCGTTGCGCCGGCACACAACCGAGGTTTGACGTGGAGATCCGGCACTAGTGACGCCGAGCATCTCATCGTCCCGCAAAAGAGGCTTGTCTTCTATTCTACTCTGCGTTTGACGTGATGTCATTTCAATCCTACAACACTGACGGAGCTTTTCAAACCACTCATCTCAACTTCTTACCCTCCATTTGAGCGGTCTCAATCCTCTTCCATTATTAATTGCAACGCCCGAGGAATTCCAACATCATCAGCATCATGCCCCGCGCTCTCACTCTCCAAAAGGTCGACGGGAAGCCCGGCAAGGTCTACTACCCGTAAGTCAGCCCTTTTCTCTCGTCAATTGGCGTTTTTAACTGAAGCGCTAAACTGGAAACTCGGCGTATCAGACTACAAGTCAAACAAGTCCAAAAGCCGACGCCTCGTCCTAATGAAGTCCTCGTCCGCTTGAACGCTGTAGCACTCAACCACCGAGACCTCTTCATCCGCCATCACCAGTACCCTGCCATATCCTTTGACCATCCCCTACTTTCCGATGGCTGCGGTACCGTCGTCGAGGTAGGCTCAGACGTAAAGCGCAGTGACTTGCTCAACAAATCCGTCATCCTCACGCCCATGCGCGGCTGGGAGTCTGATCCGCTCGGCCCCGAAGATCCTCAGAAGTTCGCCGTCACAGGCGCCACCAAGCTGTACGACGTCGGCACGGCGCAGGACTATATCGCCGTTCCCGAAGGAGAAGTCGAGCTTGCGCCCAGCTACCTATCCGCTGTTGAGAGCGCGGCGTTGCCGCTCGTCGGTCTTACGGGCTGGAGAGCACTCGTCACCAAGGCTGGTATCAGTGGACCCGGCAAGAACGTACTCGTCACAGGCATTGGAGGTGGTGTGGCGCTTCAGGTGCTGCAATTTGCTGTTGCATTTGGCAGCAATGTATATGTCACGTCTGGAGACCGGGCCAAGATTGACAAGGCAGTGAAAATGGGCGCCAAGGGCGGCGTGATTTACAAGGATGACGACTGGGGCAACCAGGTGCGCAACCTGCTTCCCAAGGACAGGCCATACCTGGATGCTGTCATTGACGGCGCCGGCGGCAATGTGATTGCGCAGTCTGCCCGTATTCTACGTCCTGGTGGTGTCGTTGCACAGTACGGCATGACCGTCAGCCCCAAGATGGATTGGCACATGCTGGCCGTCTTGGCCAACATTGAGCTCAAGGGCACTACTATGGGCTCCAGCAGAGAGTTCCGTGACATGGTCGAGTTTGTTCGCACTCATGAGATTCGACCTGTGGTGAGTAGGACAGTGCGCGGACTGAGTAACTTGGAAGCGATTGACGGCTTGTTTGCGGATATGGAAAACGGCTCGCAGTTTGGAAAGCTGGTTATTGAGGTTGATGATGATAGCAACTCCAAGCTGTGAGGTGTAAACTATCCGTGGAAATATAAAATTACGATATATAGAGGGCTTTTAGCAGAATGAACAACGCATCACTTTTACCTAGCCAATAGTTCTGTAAGACGAAATAAATGCCATTGATATGCTAAACGCCCCTGTTTCCAGTAATACATCAAAACCAAACATGTTCCAACCATTTGACACACGAGCAAGCCGGCTATGCAACCTCTTCGCTTTTCTTTCTTGCTGCTTACTCGGACGACTTCTTGCGCTTCTTCTTCGGCCTCTCTCCTTCCTCGGGCGGCACAAACTCTGCCTCGCGCTCCTTGGCCTTGTCCTCCTTGCGCTGCTTCTGTTTCTCTGTGCGTTCGCTGCGCGCGGCGCGCTCCTTGGCCTCCTTGCCCAGGAAATACTCGCCGCTTTCGATCTGCTTGTCGACCTTGCTCTTCTCGGGCGCGGGCGGGAACGGCGTATATGTCTTCTTGCTCTTGTCGCTAATGTTGTGTGGGACGCGGCGTCTGCTCAGCGTCTTCTTCTTGAAGTTGGGCAGGAAGCGGTCCCAGCTTTCGTTTGCTAGCTCAGGATCCTTGGCCAGCTCGCGCTTGATCATGAGCTCCTTGATGTGGTAGATGGGGTGGATGTTGGCCATGCAGTCCTCCACGATGCGGCGCACCTCCTTCAGGCCCTTGTAAGGACCCATGACAGACACGGTGTTTCCGTGAACGAGAATATATGTTTGTGTGAGGAGCTCGAGGGCTTTGAGTGTCGTGCCGTTGGGGCCCAAGATTCGCTGTCGGCGCTTGACGAAGCGGTCCTTGCTTCCGACCAGGTTGCGGATCTTGACGACATCGCAGGCGACTCCGTCTTCGAGGATTTTGATGGCTTGAGGAGCAGGCACACTTCGAGCCAGCAGCTTGATCAGGTCGCGCGCGTTCAAGATGGACGCAGGATCAAAAGTCTTTCGAGTCGTCTTGACAGTCATGCAACCCTCAACCAAGTCCAGCGTACATGCGATGCCCTGCTTCTCAAGTGCTTTGGTGACAAGAGGCCATGCTTCCTTTAGATATACTTCGCGATATTTGGGAAACAGCGTCGCAAAGGAAGATTCTTCGGCAAACGTGCCTCCAACGTTGTCTGCGGGCTTAAAGGTTTCGACCTTCCACTTGTCGATGTCGTCCGTATCCCACGGCTTCTCTTTCTTGTGTGTCGATGGCATGATCGCAGTAACACTTGTTCGGGGGCAATCGACAGACTTTTTCTTATATTTCGGGTATTATGGCAAGTTTGCAGGACGAACAAAGCCACCAAGTCTGGTCGTGTGCAAAGAGATTCTGCCGAAAGAAAATAAAAGGCGGTCGCCCAAAAATCTCGGAGGTTTTGCCAGCCAAAATGGGCCCGCCACTCGCCCAAGTGGGGTTCCAAGTCCATCCGTCCACTGCAGTTCGGGCCCTGGGTGGCGGTACGTACCTTTTTACCAGCGGAGCAGGGTACTGGCCAATAGCGCAGCGAGACTGAACCCTCTTCAAATCTTCCCGCCGACTCCCCCAATTGGCCTTTCGCGATACCAGCTCAGTGCAAACGACTCGACTGCGGCTCACTTACCAGCACAACCACCGCGCAAAAATGTCAAAAGGACGCGGCGCCGGCGGCGTCGACCAAATTGTCAAGCTTATAGTCGGAGCTGGCCAGGCCTCTCCCAGCCCGCCTGTCGGTCCAGCTCTGGGAAGTAAGGGTGTCAAATCGATGGACTTTTGCAAGGTACGAGTCTTTGCCCAAACGCGCCCACGGGATCCCATGAAGAAGACTCCAATCTAACACTTTCTATTCTGCAGGAATTCAACGCCAGAACAGCCAACTTTGTCGCCGGTACACCGATGCCCTGCCGAGTCACTGTACGCCCCGATCGTTCATTCCACTTTGACCTCCGAACACCACAAACATCATGGCTGCTTCTCAACGCGGTGCAGGCACCGATGGGCAAAAAGGGCAAGCGCCTGGGCGCTAGCAATCCCGGTCATCAAACTATTGGCACCATTAGCTTGAAGCACGTGTACGAAATTGCAAAGATTAAGCATACAGAACTGCGGTTATCGGGGCTGTCGCTGGAAGGCATGTGCCGGTCGGTTATTCACCAAGCCAAGTCAATTGGAATCAATGTTGTTGCTTAATGGGATATTCTTGTCGCATTTGTTTGGTTGCATTTTTCGATATGTTAGCCGGCCTGCGGGCGGTTGACCTTGTATAAATAGTATTGGGATAGACGCCCTTGGGAGCGAAATGTACAATGAAAAGATAAAAGCATTTGACAATATATACAAACATTCTCTTGTATTATTTGGAGCAGGGTATCTCATATTGAACGCGATTATGCCACAATTCTCACTTATCCTCGTCTTTGATGCCCTCTACCTTTGCAGGTGAACCAGAAGCTTCCATCTGACCACGTACTGCCCGTCCCTGCGCGACCTTGGAACGATCTGCCGCTTTGCAGAGTCCCTCCAATCCCAGTTCACAGTCACCACACTTTCTGCCAACAGGAATACAGACTGCCTGGCCCAGCCCTACAAGCAAGCCATTGATCTCCCTCCACTTGTCCCTAGGCAGCCACGACTGTAGCGCAAGCCGAGTCTCTTCTGGGTTCTTGGTTTTATGCCACCCCCACATGTTGGTGATGCGATGAACATGGACATCGACGCCGATGCCTTCTGTGCGATTCCATGCAGCTGAAAGGCAAAGATAGGCCATTTTCGGCCCCACGCCTGGTAGCGAAGTAAGACCTTCGATTGTGTCAGGAATATCGCCCTTCCATTGGTCCCGGAGCAGAACAGCTGCCTGCTTAAGATATCTAAAAATCATGTTAAGCTTCGTTCTATTGCTCAGTCGCTAAAAATCGTTAAAGCTTACTTTGTCTTGTTATTGTGGAATCCAACAGCCCATATCAGCTCATTCAGCAGCTTGGGCTCGACAGCCAGCATATTGTCCAGATTCAGACCAGCCGGCGCTCCAGGCTTATGCGGCGGAAGCTCCGTCTTCAGCCTCTTCATAGCCGCTGCATTGGTCGTATCTTTGGTTTGGCTCGAGAGCATCAACGCAACCAGCGTATGGAACCGCTGGTCCTTTGGTGACGCTTCCCGGTCCGCAAGGCGCTCACAGCCCATGGTATCCACGGCGGCGCCGTATGCTATCCCTCCCGGAGCGCGCATCTTCCTGACCAGTTCATACATCCGCTCCCAGTCCGAAGGAGGGCTCATCGTCGTCTCGCCTGTGTCGGGATCGGTCGCCTTCCGTGCCGGTTTACGCTGCTTCCGCGACGGTGCCGCGGCCTTGGGAGGGACATCCGCGAGGAGTTCGTCGTTGGCTTCGGCTTTTATGGCTTTAATAGGTGACTCTTCCGATAGCTTCCTGCGCCGTTTTGTCGGCGGCGTTACCGCATCTTCAATGTCGTTGACCTTGGCATCTGTTTCACGTGTGGTGCCGTTGGAGACGTAGGAGAAGCGCGACAACGATCGCGTTGTACGCCGAGGAAGCGCGTTTGAGACGGTACCTTGGTCGAATTTGCGCGCCGTTTCTCTTGATACCCGTGATGTGCGCATTTCTCAGGCCGACCAGCAGTATTGCTGCGCAAGTGTCGTCTCGCCCTCGTGTATTAGGTTGCCGTCGGAGAAGAGCCCGGGGCCGAAGTGGAGGGTCTAGAACTGTGCCACTCAGCGGGGAGCAATTGGTAATTGTGGTTGTCAACCAGTGCCTTTGAAGACATTTGAAACCAACGTATAAGTGTATTTACTACTTTTGCGGAGAAATTCGCTGGCCTAGCACAGCTAAAGAGACAACCTTCAATACTGAGGATTTTAAAAAAAAAAATTTTAACCCCAATATAAGCTGAGGCAAGTGCCCTTTCGTGGGGTTTCAGTGAAGACGCGTTTTCTGCTCCGGCAATGGGCCAATCACGCGACCTACGGTGAGCTGGGTGAGATAACCTGGTCGCTTGTGGGTTTGGAGGACTCTTCGTCTACTCGTACGCGTCATACTATTAGATTAATTATTTCGGGTATATAGCGCCGGCCTTACTGCTAAGTTTAGCAGACCCGGGGGAACTGTGTGCCATAAAGTCATGCAGGCTTCACAATTAGATGCAGCAAAACCGCCGCCTAGGTTGTGCGATCTACGTAAGCAAGGGTCGAGTTCGACAGCGACAAGACCTCCTGCAGCGTTTACGATTACGGCCCTGTGGCGCCGATAGAAGTATAATTGCTGACTGGCTCCTGGTGCTTTTCAGTGCCTCTAAGTGCCAGGGCGCTTCAATAACGAACACCAGGGGGACGTACTGAGATGCAGCGTTTCGCAAGACTCCCCAACGAGTTGCTGGACAGCATTCTGTCACAGTTGTCTGGTAATTATGTAAAGAATCTCCGCCTGACGAGCAGGGCAGCAGCTCGCGCCGTGCCCCTACATCTAGATCGCGTCTTCTTGAGTGCCAACCCTCGCGATATTGAAGTGTTTCGTGCCGTCGCAGACCATGACACCTTTCGAAGCGGCGTCAAGGAAATCATATGGGACATCGCACTGCTCGAAAACCCGCTCAAGTCTCCCAAAAATCAAGAAATGACGACGATCCGGATTCAGAGTCGGACTCTGACTGTCAGCTCGACGACCAGGAGCAGTCTCTATGCAACGATTGCGGCCATGGCATTCGGAGCCACGGAGACACAGACGCAAATGCAAACGCAAACACAAACACAAACGCATCTGTGATGCCAACCAACCCCCCGAAAACGTTCAAACTAGCGTGCGATCAGAGTCTGCAAGACATCGAGAGGAGAAAGTTTCTCGATGCTGACCTGCCACACCATGTTGTCAGAGAGGCGCAAGCCGAAGCGCAACTCCCACTCGCTGAGTGTTGGAAATACTACCGCCAACTACTTCTGCAGCAAGAAGAGACCCTTGAAAGGAATCTAGACGTCTAGGCATTTGAAATACGGTCTTAAGCGGTTCAAATCCCTAATACGCGTCACAATTACCCCAGCTGCACATGGCTATCTATTCATTCCGCTTTACAAAACGCCCATGATCCGAGCCTTTCCCTACGGTTTTAATTACCTGATCCCGCGTACGTGGCCAATGACTGGAGGCCGGCTTGAAGCACCCGAGTGGGAAAATGCGGCAAAGACGAATGCATACCGTGGCTTTGGGGAGACCTTAGCAAGTCTGGCAGCGCATAAGCACTCATCTGTTATAGAGCTGGTTGTGGATGTCAACCAGCTGCTCACCGGTGTTAGCTGCCACGTTTTCGATGAGCAATGTAAAGAGTATGATGACCTGGTCACGCTCCTACAGACGCCCCGATTTCGACGTCTCGACCTTGCGCTCACTGTCGCGCGGGCATACACCGATGAGTGGCAATCGTTTAGAAACGGACGTCTCCGGAACGCATTAGCACAGGCTACGGGCATGGAGCACATGCATATAAGAACAGACATTACAGGCGACGCGGACTTCAACGCCGCAGAACCCGGCAGTGGCGGACGTCTCCATCATTTCATTCCGTTGCATAGCATCTTCCCCATTGAAAAATGGCCGCGGCTGCGCCATTTTGGTCTGTCTGGTTTCGTTGTTACGCAGGATGACGTGTACAATTTTCTCAAAGATCTGCCACCCACCGTGCGCACAGTAGAGCTCAGCTTTCTTCACTTTCTAGACTTCAGCGGAGGATACGCTGACCTGCTTAAGGCTCTACGGGACACTCTTAGGTGGAAGGACAGACCGGAAGACCAACGTATTACCCTCATCATTGGGCTTGATACACAACATGGCAATGACTGCGAGGGCAGGGCAGTCTGGATAGAAAAGGAAGTTGCCGACTTCCTGTATAACAACGGTCGTAATCCTTTTGCCGATGAAGATGGCACTGTATGGAAGACTGTTATCCAGGACTGTGCCGGTACTGTTCGTGATGCATTTGTGCCGGAGCATGAACGTCCATGGGCACTTCCCCAAACACTGGTAGCCCTGGGCCTACACAAAGATCCATTTGCAGGTCACCACATCGAGTTGCCATCTTTCTACACACGTACTTGGTTACGGCAAGTTCGGACAAGTGCCATCTAGCTTGAGTGTGTTCCTGCTGACGGCAATGTTTGTCGCCCAGTGAGCCTGCGCCTCTGCAAGAGCTTTCTTCCCACTCGGTAGACTAAGAGAAGTCACTCCATGTTAGCCTGAACGCAACTCTGTTATGATGCGTGAAACGTACTTTTGGTTGGCCGCCATCCAGTCAAAGGACGCCTTTGCGTTATTGGAGATGGAATCCAGCACCAGGCGGTTGAACTTTTTCCACTCTTCCTGCAACTTCGGAAAACCTACAGGCCCAATGGCACCCAAGTTTTAGGCGTACCAGGTGTCAAAGACGCCCAAAGCGTCGTACATGGCCTCGTAAGTATCGCAGTACTTGTCCCAGACCCCATTGTCTGCCATGTACGAGAAGATTAAACCTAAACAAAATGAGTCGACTGTTAGTGGTGCCAATGTTACAGTGCTTCATAAGTGCGCAGTTGCAAACTTACCGAGCTCTTTGGCGGATTCTAGCTGATCCTGCGTAGGCATTCTCGTATATCAGATTGAATAGCCTGGCCCGTATGAGGTTTGCCAATGAACCATGGTCACAATGGTGTAAAATATTCCACAGAAAGTCGCCGATGCAGAGTTGTGGCGTCGTCGTTGGCTGGCTCTGCTCCATCGATCTATATAGGGCACATCGCATCTGAAGCACCGAGATATTAATATTTGAAGTGAAACAAAATCGGTTAGGTAATTACTTTCCAATGAGTTTGTGGCCTTCTTTCTATCGGTGCTAGCGGCATTAGTACGACTAAGGCGCTACGGGCTTGGCGGTGTTGGCCCACGATATAGCCACCGGGTACTTACATAGCCCAGCCATCACCAGAGCTATGCGCCATATGTACTCTGCATAGTATGTTATAATCAAAAGAATGTATTAACGGGACAGCTTCGGCTGACGTGAAGAGCGGCATCACTAGGCCAGTCGGGCACGATGGAGGTGGCACATTGCAGGAACTGTTGGAACAGATACATAGGGACGCTGAGCATCCGCAACGTGGGAAACTAGGTGGGAAGTAAATCAGGGACTACACAGACGGGTCTGTTGATTGGAGGTCATCCTGGTGGGTTAGTAGTACTCGGAAGGAATACAACTACTCTGACGTACTATAGGGGGGTGACATGTGCTGCAAGACCGTCAGGGTTCCATGCCACCTCTAATATATAACAGACCTTCGCCCTTCACTCCCACGACGTGCCTCTGTAGTAGGTTTGCAAGATTTATTACTCATCAATTTGGTTTATTAATTAAATGTCTTATTTGAAGTACTCCATTTAAAAAGAAAAGGACACGCACTATTTTAGAGCTTGCTCATGTCAACAACCGCACGGATGCAGTCGCCCTGCTTCATAGTCTCAAAGGCGTCGTTCATCTGACCCAAAGTCTTGCGGTGGGTGATGAACTCGTCTACCTTGAGCTTACCGGCCTGGTAGTCGCTGATCAAGCCACCCATCTGTGAGCGGCCCTTGACACCACCAAAAGCGCACCCCTTCCACACACGGCCGGTGACAAGCTGGAATGCTGCGGGAAAGACTTATTAGTATGGGACGTCAAATTGCGGCAGAAGAGGGGGAAGAACTTACGGCGGGGAGCAATCTCCTGGCCGGCGGCAGCAACACCAATGATGATGCTCTCACCCCATCCCTTGTGGCATGCCTCAAGGGCGGCACGCATGACATTGACATTGCCAGTGCAGTCGAATGTGTAGTCGCAGCCACCATCAGTCATCTCAACGAGCTTCTCGACAATGGTCTGGTCCTTGAGATCGTTAGGGTTGACAAAGTGAGTAGCACCAAACTTCGTGGCCCACTCCTCCTTGGCCGGGTTTACGTCAACAACAATAATCTTGGCGGCCTTGTTGATGACAGCACCCTGTACGACTGAGAGACCGACACAGCCGGCACCAAAGATGGCAACATTGGCGCCCTCCTCGACATTGGCGGTGATGCGGGCAGCGCCGTATCCCGTGGTGATGCCGCAGCCCAGCAAGCAGGTTCTGTCCATGGGAGCGTCGGGCTCGACGGCGACGACGGAAATGTCGGCCAAGACGGTGTATTGAGAAAAGGTCGAGGTACCCATGAAGTGCAGCAGGTCCTTGCCCTTGCACTTGAAACGGCTGGTGCCGTCGGGCATTACGCCCTTACCCTGGGTGGCACGGATCTTGCCGCACAGGTTGGTCTTGCCGGACTTGCAGAACTTGCACTCCTTGCATTCGGGGGTGCTATAATAAAGGATGTGTGGTTAGCGTTTATCGGTTTGTCGCGAATCTGGGCTGCGAGGACAGGAACAGCGTACTAGAGGGCGACGACATGGTCGCCGGGCTTCACGTTGGTGACGCCCTCACCAACGGACTCGACAATGCCAGCACCCTCGTGACCGAGAACAATAGGGAAGTTGCCCTCGGGGTCCTTTCCGGAGAGCGTGTAGGCATCTATTTCGCTCGTCAGTCTTGTCGCTTACGCCAACGCCGGGTGAAGGGATCTCGTCTAACCTGTGTGACAAACGCCAGTGTAGTAAATCTGCACGCGCACCTCGTGAGCCTTGGGGGGTGCAACCTCGACATCCTCAATCGAGAGGCCCTTGCCAGCTTCCCAGGCAACGGCGGCCTTGCAGGTAATGGTCTAAAAGTCGAAAAAGATGACGAATTGGTCAGCTCCCTGGCGCCATCATGGGGGATTTCGGGCTTATGGAGGGGTAAAAACAGCACCCAGCTTTGAGCTGTGCTAGCTGCGTTTGTCGAGCTCTCTTACCTGTCCGACAGTAGAAGCCATGGTATCAGGATTGAACTGTAGTAGATGTGTGGTCTAGAACAGAAACAAAGCTAATCTTTTCTCGTGGTTTTTTGTTTTGCAAACGAGGCGATGGGGTTTAAAGGGAAAGAAAAAAGAATTCCTGTCGCGGGGAGCAGTTTGTGACGACACCGACGCTGGCCCGACCCCGGACCTCAGAAACGGCCTTTTAGCTACCCCGCTGCGGAGCAGGAGCCGTAGCGCATTGGCTAGGTACTCGTACCGTAACTACACCAGACGGGCGGGAGCGTTTCCCTCCCTTGGCAAAAGTGGCAATCCCGAATAGCGAATAGAGCAACTTTCTCCGTGGTTTCACTTGAGAATGCTAATTTATATCTACTACTGTCGTTATTAGCCTTTTCAATGTGTCTATCTTTTAGAAACTTGCCGTGTAGATGGCCACAACGGTTCTCTCACTCGCTATACTATATCGACTATAAAACAATCGCTCCCTCCCACCGTTGCTGCCTACTTTTGTTCAAGCCATTTGCTCGGGCCAATTTCATAGAAAATTTGCATTCTAGACTGTTCTATACTCCAGATATTCCCCTTACTGCACGCATGATTTCTCCATCCTTTGGCAATTCATGTCCATTGAATCTGGGCGATTCCGATCAGGTGATCGCCTATGTAGTGTGCAATGCCGAACCTCCGCCGGCAGCGTCCCGTCGACGGGAAACTTTGCCTATTTCAGTCGCCAGGTATAAGTCACAACGTCGGAGGTCAATCGGCGATTGAGCGCTGCATTATGCAGGCATACGACAGCTTAATAATACAAATCCATACGCGAACTTATTCGTAAATTTTCAATGTATTATTAGATTCTAATACCCTTCGGTATAATACCGTGCCAGCGAAACTCGACCTGTGCTACTGCTACCCTATACAAAAATGGATGCCTTACTACCAATAGCAAGGCACCAACTTTGGCCGCTCCCAACGTCAGAGAGCCCCACTGCCCTGACGACAGCTTCCACTTGTAGCCCCGCCAAATCCAAAGCGGCGCATGCGCCATTCTAGGGACATCACGAACAAGCTTCACCGCGCAGCATCTATTGAGCCTCCATTGCGGATTCGGCTCTGACTCTCCAAGATGCCGGTACGTCAAACTTTATGCAATTCTGTGACCAGACGGCCCCGTCTCTGTGCTACCTGTGCCGCGACGCAGGCCCAGCTCTTGAGCTTCGTCACCACTCGCCGCCCGAACAGCAACTGACGTGCAACCATGTCCTAGGCCTACAACTCAGTGTTCAACTCGGACCCCAATCCTAGATTGATAGGAAACGTCCCTATCCTGCCTCTGCGCACAAAGGTCCGCGGCCCAGCCTACACGCTTCCCCTCCCTTCGCCGCCGCTGCCGGCCTACGAGTCTCCCGACCCCGATAGTGAAAGCTACGATATTCTCGACGAGGTCATCTCGCTGTTCCGCGCAAACACCTTTTTCCGAAACTTTGAGATCCAAGGCCATGCAGATAGACTGCTCATCTATGGCATTTGGTTCCTCAGCGACTGCCTGAACAAGATTAAGCCCAACGCGACGGTCAAGGATGCGCAAAAGGAGGTGATGAACCTGGCGCTGGATTTGCATTTTGCTCTTCCTGGAGACCCCGCCTGGCCATTGAACCAGGTAAGTTGAAAAAGACATGGGGAGTTCAGAGGTATTTAGCATGGGGTATAATGTGATGGCATTGCTAACCGTGTGTCCACAGATGTACGAGCCCGCACGCGACAGACAAGATGCCGAGCAGCTGAGGCAATATCTTGCCCAAGTCAGACAAGAATTGGCTACTCGCATATTGGCCAGAGTATACGAAGAGGACGAGTCGAAGCCCAGCAAGTGGTGGTTGAGCTTCAGCAAGAGAAAGTTTATGGGCAAGGCGCTATAAAGTCATTACGTCGTTATCAGGAGATTTTTAAATTACTTAGCATCAATGTGAAAATAACGAGCCCTTTTAGTTTTTAAAAGTTGCAACACGTGAGCATGAGCCCGCGACGCGTTCTTTCTTTCAATGTTTATTCTATATGCATGTAGAGCAGGGTATCATAATCTGCGTACAGAATCTTCCATCCCATCATGAGCCATCTGCCCTCTTCTTTTGAAACTTGCCTCTGGCTGATATCCTGCCCTCGGCAGGGATAGCTCGCCATCCCGTAAACACGTAGCCATCTGCACCACCTTTGCCCATCATGATGGGATGCGTGCGACCCGGCAGAACCTGCCACCTCTTTGCACGGCTTGTCTGCACGGTTGCACCGACTAGCAGGGTTGGGTTGATAGGGAAGTCTGAGCTCCCCGGCCAGGTCTCCAGTTCAGTGAGTGACTTGCCCTCTGCTTCCGGTGGTGGGTTTGATACCCAGTCGCCACGTCTGCCAATGCTGAAGCAGTCTGCAAGCTGTTCCAGGGGTTCAATGGTTGGTGAATAGATGGCGATTGGGCTCCCTCCAGCCAGCAGCGGTAGCGCATGGCGGACAATTGAAATGGGATCCATGGTGCTGGAGACGGCAAGGCCAGAGAAGCCACCCGCGCGGGTGCTATCGACAATTTGCTTGGCTCGAGCCCACCTTCGGCGCTTACGGTGGTAGTTGCCGCGGCGATTGGTTTTCCACGAAGCAATTTCCTCAGCGGTTGCTTCGGGAGGTCCCTCTGCATAAGTTGGGTCCTCCTCTGGTGAGAGAATCTGCAGCCAACTAACGAGCATGAGATGGGTGAATAGAGGGTGGTAGGGGTAAGGAGGGTTGGGGTCGCTCGAGTCGTATCCAAAGTATCGGAGCAGAGATAGATTAGGTTGTGAGTTGGCGTGTATCACGGTAATGGTATTCGTCATGGCGTAATGGTCCTCGAGATCATCTCGCCGAGGCCGCTTTCGGTTTTGGTTTTGCGTCGCCTGTGCTTTCTCGCCATTTTTATTGTCGGCTTCTGCGGATCCATCTTGTGGTTGTTGCAATGCAGCAACCTGGAATCCCTCGTTTTGTTCCACAGCTTCATCTTTGGGATGCAGCAGACCCATTCTCTCTGCCATGGCGCCGACAAGCAGGCCGCCTGCATCGTCGACCACCAACCATCTGCCTCCATGAGGGGTTGTCACGCCCTCAATCGGGGCGCCGCCATAATGGACATCAGCCCAGCACCCTACAAGTGCCAGTGCCTCGGGTCGCATCTCCATGATCTTGCCGGGATCCTTGTCTTCCAGCATCCATTGCGCAAGCATCGTGATATCCAGAGGCAGCACCGTGAAGCGCCGTATGTATTTCTTTTCTTTGAGGAGTTTATATTTGGCCAATGAGTACGCAGTCTTTTGCTCTATAGCCGTATGCGACAGCAGCAGCTTCGCAATGAGCTCTTTGCCAGCTGACGTGCCTTTCTTCTTGAGCTCCTCAATCTCTTCCGTCGTCAACGTTTGCCTGGCTGATTCGTCAAGGACTTCTCGATTCGACCTCACAATGACATTTCCGCCTTCGTCTACCAGGGCAAGCTCTTCGCCCTCGGCTGGCGCAATCACATCCGCACCGTCGCTGGCCTCTTCTTCGGCGGTAGTGTCGACCAGGGCGTCGGCATTGAGCTCGGTTCCAGGCACGACTCGTAAGCGCGAAAAGCTTTCGCCGTCGCGCCTCTCTTGTATCTCGAACGTGAGGTGGAACGGCCTGTCGATAATAAGATTGCTGGGGAATGAGCCGTATTTTCCCAGTGAAATGGTTCTGCGACGAGGTTAGCGACGACTCTCGATGTACGGGGCTGAAGGACCGGGTCGACGTACGAATTTGGCGTTATTTGAAGAACGCGAACGGTTTCATTTGGCAGCTTCAGTGCTACCCAGCCATGGGGCTGCACTTTGTTCCTCGCCATGTTCGAGTTTCGCAGCTTTGTGTCGGTCAAGTTCACCTTGGTTCTGCGCTGTCGCAGAAAAAAAAATATTGGGCCACTTCTTCGCATTTGGGCAGCCCCACACCACAAAGGACACTGGGCACTACCTACCTACTACTAACCTCAGACAGGATGTGGCTCTGCCGCTTATAAATCTGCAAAACGAACTGCATGTAAATATATAAATAAATAGATAAAATTTTCTTTAATGAAAGGCTCGTCCATTATGAGCTTATTGCGTGCTCTGTAGTTGCTGCTCTTGCCGTCGCTATTTCGTTATTGTTACGAGAATAGATATCAAGACGTTCAAGAAAGTAAGTGCGACGGCTAACAAGACAGCCGTCTGCTCAGATACTCTCCTTCATGCTTTCATTCAGAAAGTCTTTCGGCTGTAGAAGAAAGCCCTGATATGGTCAATTCAGTCCATAGCAAGCTGCTATCCGAGCTGGACCGCTGATTAAACATGGCCATGGGTCACTCATGCACATGACGTATCACCGTTTTCCTAAATAGGCAATTCTCATACGTTGAGAGAACTTGAGACCCCGCGCATGTCACTTTCGGCTAGACAAAGAGTAAAAGCGTCCAAGATGGTTGGGGCTAATATTATGTAGTAATTATGTTGAGCTAATTTGCCGTATTCCCGGAACTTTTATTGTTTTGTTACCTTTTTTTTTATAACTATTTATGATAATTCTTACTATTTGTTGGGCTTATACGGCAAGGCGACGACCCCAGTGGCTATAAAACGGACGAGGAGCGATGCGTTTCTAACAAGACTCCCACCCAGACCACCTTCTCCCCCAAACAAAAAAAAAAGAGTCATTTTTTCTTTCTCTTTCAACTCCAAATCAACATCTGCCATGGTAGCCGACACTCTCGATCTTAAAAACAAGGTTGCCATTGTCACCGGTTCAGGTCGCGAAAATGGCATTGGTGCTGGCATCGCCCTCGCACTTGCGCGTAACGGCGCATCAGTGGTTATTAACTATGTTTCAGAGTCAAGCAAAGATCGTGCTGCCGGCGTTTGTGACAGCCTGCGTAAAGCCGGCGGAGAGGCCATTGCCATACAGGCGGCAGTAGACACGATCGAGGGAGCCACATACCTGGTCAAGAAAACATTGGAAGGGTTCAGGACAGATCGCATTGACATCTTAGGTAACTAATGTTATCAAATTAGAATACTTGTGAGTTATTAACTGACTTGATTGCAGTCAACAATGCTGGAACGGCTTTTATCTGTCCGATCACCGAGAAGCCGAATGTCGAACAATTGACCAAAGTGTTCCAACTTAATGTCCTTGGTCCCTTTTACATGGTTCATGCAGTTATTCCTTACATGCCACGCGGTGGCCGCATCATCAATATTAGCTCCACAAACTCCAAGAGGGGAAATGTGAATATCTCGTCCTATGCGGCGTCCAAAGCAGCCCTGGACAGCTTGACATGGACCTGGGCCGGCGAGGTGTGTAAATAAGGGCATCTCCTTTCCTTCTTTGCTCACCCTGCCTTTTGCAAACATACTACCAACAACTAGATACACGAGTTACTGACCAGTGGACTCCCTCGCAGCTTGGCAGGAGTAAAGGAATTACAGTCAATTCCGTGGCTCCCGGCCCTGTACTAACTGATATATACCCGAAAGGAATGGAAGAGGAGCTTATGTCATCCGAGGTTGAGCTCACCAGAGCGGAAAATCGGCCGGGAACACCTGCTGATATCGGTGATGCTGTACTTTTGCTAGTCAACGAGAAATCCAGATGGATTACCGGCCAGTATATTGGCGTTAGTGGTGGCGTCACCTACTGAATGGAGATCATTTCGGGTCAACTGTACCGTAGGCCTGCTTACCTCCGCGCTCTTTATTTTAAATAAACTGCGATAGCGTTGGATCTCTGCTAAATTTTTGGAATTTCCTCGTATTATCAAAGTCTCTTTGTTCTTTGATGGTCTTGCGATGTACTGCCATGATCATGGTGCGCACCAATAAGACCACTTTTACAAGTGAAGTGGGCCAGGCCACCCAACAACCCTCCCCTCAATGTTACTACCATCTTCTAAACATTCTTTCGAAACTTTTCATACGTAAAAGACGGCTATCTTTTAGAGTACATGACATATTACCGAAAGAACTGAGCCTGACGGAAGCGTCTCACATCTAGCCAGAGCAAGAGGCAAGAGGCTACTCAACAGTATACCCTACTCCCCTGCACTCCACCCCCATGCACGATGAAGCACAAGTTTAAGCTGCAGTCAAAATCATTTACCATTGACCCCCTTAGTCAGAATGATACCACTCCGGCCTCCGATCTGACCTTTGTCAATGTCACCAGCCCGGCCCAGGTCAAAGACAAAGTCACGCAGCGCAGGATCCGCCGCCATGTCATGAGAGATATAGGACGCTCGAGAAGAAGAGACACCACTTGCTTCTCAAACGAATACAGGCAGAAAATGGATATTTCGGGCCCTTTGCCACATCCTGTCCCACTGTATTGGGGCGATGTTAAGGCCTGTGCCAATTTTAAACGCCTGTTCTGGGCCATGGATATGGTGTCTGAAGGGTTGCTATCCATGACGGTTGTCGACGCAGGGTCCGAATTTCGGACAAAACTAGACCATGGTCTCCGGAAGGGAAAAAGCAGCGCACAATTCTGGACGGAGAATGGGATGAAGGAGTATACAGAGTCACTCAGCCTCGTGCGGAAATCCATAACTTCTGTCGATAGTCCGGCTAGTCGGCATGCCGTCATAGGCACAATAATATGCCTGGCGGTCTTTGACGTAAGCACAGCAAAATTACTGTATTCAATATTGGATATCTATTAACTTCAGCAGATGAACGTCCGTAATAATGGCAGATGGAGGATGCACATGGAAGGGCTTCAAAGACTGATCCAACTAGACGGTGGCGTGACGATACTCGACACTTGTCCACCTATTCGCCAGTCTCTATTCATGTAAGAAATTAAAGATCCATTATTAGCAATTGCTTATTAATTAGAACTAATAGCGCTGATGTTCTCGGCTCACTGGTCAACGACACTCCCCCATGTTTTCCCTTTCCAAAACAGGCTGGGGCTGCATTGCCTTCTGGTGCAAAGATACCGTGTGTGCAGAAGCTGCTCCAAAGATCTGTGCAATTATCAAGTATTGATAACACGTCCTTGTTTATATGGGAAAGCTCTTTCAGATCTGCCTCGCAACTGGCAATCTTTTTGAATCACACATGGCGCGCATCTCGTTTACCTTTGGACCTGTTGATTCCAGTGAGCAAGATTGCACACGACATGCTGTCATTGCCGAGATTGGACAATACAACCACATCACTTGTCGTCTCAAGCGAATTTTGTCGAATCACTTCGCCTCGCTCAGCAGCCGAGTTGGTCCGCATCTCGGCACTCGCTTTACTGAGGATTGTCGTAGTTACGACATCTGGGGACAGCCTATACTTTGCAACTCACGAAGATGGTGTTGCACGAAAACTTTTAGCTCAAGTTGGAGATGACTTCTGGAAAGGCTATGAGAAAATACAACTATGGGTGCTAGTCATCCAAACTTTGATGGAAACTGGCTCGTCTAGATTGTGGTTTTTGGACCAGGTCACTCGCGTTATGTCACTGGTGCCGCTACAGTCCTGGGACGCATTAATGCTCTCTCTGCACCAAGTGGTGTGGATAAAGAATATTGCTATGCAGGAAATGACACTACTCAAGTCTGAGATTCAAGGATACTTGTCGGCTAGTCAAGTTATGAGTAGGAGTGCTCCTGAAATGAACCATTGGATTAAGGCGAGCCAATAAGGTCAATAACGTGAACCTGATACATGAAGGTCAACTATGTCAAATTAAGAAAAAAAAAAATTTCTCGGTATAATTTAAGTTCGAAGAGAGTTCGAATTTTTTTTTTTTCAAAAACTTTTTTAACGCAACCAAAACAACGAAGACAACAGGCACATCATGTGTCATCCGGGTCTCACTCGTGCCACGTAGCCAATAATTTTCACCAAGTGCGGCGATTCTCACTATATATATTAAACTAATGCATACATCTAGATCATCAGCTATGCTAAAGTCAATTTACCTGTTCCGCTCTGAACACTTTTACCCCTTGTCATATTCCTACACAGAGTATACACCTTTCGAGGTGCGGCGACCACCGCAGACATAGCATACAACGACACACTAATAGTCCCGAAGAACAGAAATGGAAGTATGGTGTAAGTCAACAGATCTAGAATAATGTTAACTGATGCAGTAGGAACTAGGCCCTCAGGGACTTACACATATAGCCCCCAGATCGTTTCACGACATGAAACAGCTCTCCCGTCATTATATCAGTTGCGCGTTGCTCATCTTTCCAAGGTCCAACAAGGCGAAACTTGGGATTAAAGTTGGAACCCATCGCCCAAGTGAAGAAAAGTTTCCAGCCTCTGCGTATAACGTAGGAAATTTTTGGTGCGGCGCCCATGTCCAGCGCCAGCTGGTAGGCGTAGCTTTCATGATCTACTGCGCGCTTATTGGTGTACAAATCATAGCCGGCACGTGGGTGCAACTTATAATCAAGCTCATAAGGCTCAACGGCATTCTTGCCTACCGTTTGGGGAACTTGATATGGGTACGTGTGTTGCAGTAACCGAAGCACCCAGAATTGGGCCTGCATCTCCGCCAGCGGAGGGATTGCACCTTTAATATAAGTCAGCATTCGTTCAAGCAACGATCTAATTTACTAACCGATGCTTGGTCGCACGAACCCTATGAAACCAACAGTCACATCATCATCTTTGTAAACTCCTCGCATATTCGTATCCACGAGCCGGGGGTAGCTGCTTTCCAAAATCGAAAAGTCGGACGCATAGCCAGAGGCTAGGACCACGACATCCGGTCGCAAATCATCTTTGGGGCGGTTTTCTTCCGAAAATTGAAACCTTCCGTCCGAAGTGAAACGATTTGGCCATGGTCGAACGTCAATTTTCTTGCCCTTGGTATCTCTAATGGGCACGTTCAACAGAGAGGAGCGAAGGCGATTCCACCACGACGTTGATCGATGCCCTGCGGACAGGTACGGTAAAGCTCTATCTGATTTCACCAAAAAGACTAAGACTAAGTTAGCGCTTGAATGCACCTATACATGGGAATAAACTTACTAGCATCCATGTGTTTTCTTGACTTGCTCATCTGACCAACCCATTGGTCTGGTCCTTCTTCCGTACCGGAAATGAGCCAATGCATCTTTTTCACCCATTGGTCATAGGTAAACCAAAGTAATTGACTGCGCTGCAAAATCGGATGTGTATAGGCTGTGTCAAATAGGCTAGCAACGGAGGCATCAACCGGCTTATTGGACCTCTCTGTGGTGGCGGCAGATTGACGGTGTTGCGGAACAGGAATAATCTAAAGAGTCTGTAAGCTTTGGTCCAAGCTCTAGAAAACCATTTCGCTAGGCCTACCTTTGGAGCACAAAAGAATCCCTCCCTATGGCACAAAGTAACAGAGGCAGTTTTCGCCGTAACGGCTAAGTGTGCAATGTCCATCCCAGTCTCTCCTGCGCCCATGACCACGACGTGAGTGTTGGAACCGAATTGCTCGCGAGTCTTCAACTGAGATGAATGAAGTACAAGTGGAACCGTTTCCAGTCCAGGAATATGAGGTATGTTTGGAGTGAAGTGTATACCGGTGCATACGGCCACAGCATCGCATTGCCAAATTGTTGTAGTGTGCTCAGCGAGATTAGCTACCACGACCACATGGCCGGAACTACCAACCCTCCTCTGTACAGATTGAACTCTCGAGTTGCAATATATGAAGTCCCTGATCTTAAACTCGTCGACATATCCATTGAGGTATTCGACATATTGCTGTGGAGTGACGAAATCCGGAGCGTCGCGAGGTAGTCGAAAGTCAGAAAAGGCAGTAAGGTACTTTGAAGAGACTAGCTGTGTTCTTGAGTGTTAACATATGTAAAGAGGGAAAAAAATGATATCTGACAAAATGTAAGCTTACCTCTGCATCTTCATACACACGGTGTACAAAGGTTCCACCAATATCAGCTTCCGCCTCAAATAAACGCCCTTCAATGGGGGGGATATCAAAGTAGAGATGCGCCGAGGATAGAAACTTCAGTGTAGCGAGCCCAGCAGGGCCACCACCAATGACCGCAACTTTCATTGCAAAATAGTAGCAGTTGCCAACGTTGCGTGTCAGTTAAAGTTCAAAAGCCAACGTCGACCAGATGGACGGGCCCGGCCATCTTTATCGCATAATCTACAGAATCCATCATCAACTACAACACCTGTCAACGAGACAGTGGTGGGTCCCGTCATCTCGCAATGCAGACCCGACAAGCAAACAGCGACTTTCCCAGATTTGGATATTTCTGCGAGGAAACACCACGACGACGTGGAAAATGAATACCAGGTGTCGATATGTTACCAAGTGCAACAACTTACAAACAGGAGAGGATCTGGGGTAAACGGTGGCGCAAACAGAATCATTACACAATGAGAAACGTGTTTGGAGGACGTGACCACCGGTAAAAGAGGCCAGTTCATGTCACAAAAAACACAAAAAGATGGTAACCAGTGATCGTAGTAACGTTGGTGAGCTTTTCTTTATTTACTTGTTTAAATAATTAGACTATCTCCCAAAGACCTTGTGAGTTTACCTGTCGCGTGATCGCCTCGTTTGCACACAGGTTGGCTCGGTGAAGCAGGTGCAAACAAAATCAGGTTCTTCTGCGCAGCTTCACTACGAGCACGGCGCATGAGACAACTGACACCTTAGCTCAGTAATGATGAAAGACGTAACTTGCGTGGAAGTCAATTGCGTGGGATTGATTGCTCTGTACGACGCCAAAACAAACAAAGCTTGGAAGATACAATGGACGAGAGCAATAAGTAGACTTCCAAAGACCAGAGCTGATACGATTCACCACATCACATGGATTCTCCAAGATTTGAATGAGAGTTGTAAGATTCATATTATTTTAACCGGGTATAAATGTATCTTTTCTAAAACAAAATCGCCTTGCATGCTTCACTTCGAATCATCTTTTCGCTTAAGCAGACTATTGATATCTTCCGTGTTCCCATTGTTCAAATAACAACGAATCCATCCAATCATACAATGCAATGTAAAATATACTGAGACAAGAAAAAAATGTGGTAAATCTCTGCGACTTGGCTAAGCAGGCTTACTGCGTTTACCAGTGAGGAGAGAAGGTGATGAAACCCATGAGGATACCCGAGATCAGACCAGCGACAGGAACAGTGATGATCCAACCAAGGTAGATCCAGGCAACCATGCGCCAGTTAATGGCACGCCAGTCACCGTTGCAGAGACCGACACCGACGATAGCTCCAGTGATGCACTGGGTGGTGGAGACAGGAAGCTCTGTTAAAATGGTCAGCAAACTATAGTCATGGCGGCGTAAACATTAACTGTGCAACTTACTAAGACGGGTGGCCATGATGACAGTAATGACGGAGCCAAGCTCCATGGAGAAACCACGGGCAGGAGACATAAGGGTGACGCGGTTACCCAAGTTGCGCATGATGTGGTATCCATAAGTCCACAGACCAATGACAATACCAGCACCACCAAAGGCGAGAATCCAGATAGGGACATTAGACTTCTTGACGGGAAGATCGCCCTCGTTCCAGATCTGGAAGATGGTGGCATAAGGACCGATGGCGTTGGCGACATCGTTGGCGCCGTGGACGAAAGAGGCAGAGGCAGCAGTCATGACTTGGAGGAAGGTGTAGAGGAACTCGGTCTTGTTGTCGAAGTGAATGGCACGGGCGTGAATCTCCTCAACATCACCAGCAATAACAGACTTCTCGTTCTGCGAGCTGACAACGTCCTGGTCAACACCACGAAGCAGAGCCCACTTGACGTACCAAAACATGACGGAGGCGTTGTGCCAAGGACCCTCGGGCTTAGGACCAATGAGAGACTTGTGAGTAGACTTGTGAGCTTCCTCGCCCTGCTCTGAGACATCAGAGGAAACAACCTTCTTCTCCGAGTCGTGCTGACCCTCGATATCCTCGGTGACAACGGCGGCGTTGCGAGCGCGGCGAGCATCGAGCTCCTCACGGGTAAGGTGGCCCTCGTAGTAGTTGCGAACAATACCCTTGAAGTCGGCAGGAGGAGGAGGAACCTCGCCACGGCGGAGGAGGAGAGGACCCTGGAAGATGTGCCAGCCGTTGAGCTGCCAGTCCTCCTTGATGACGACGCGGTACATCCAGGGAATGAGGAAGAGGGTGACGAGGAGAGCGAAGGCGGCACCAGCGGCGACAATAACGCCGGGAATCTGGGCTTCGGTCAAGTGAACTTCGTAGTCACCGCCCTTCCAGAGCAACAACATAGTAATGAGGGAGCCGGTAAGCCAGAAGTAGATGGGGACGAGCATGAGACCCTTGGCGGCGGGGTTTGATCGCAGCAGAACACCATATTTCGTGATTGTGAAGATGATGGCACCAAAGGCACCAGACAGGACGGGAGCAATGATCCAGGCGAGGAAAACTTGGACGACACCCTCCTTGATTTCGACAGCACCGCTCTTCTTGTTGTAGCCAACCCAGACGACACCATTGGCACCAAGAGCACCAATACCCATACCGAGGACACCACCCAGAATAGAGTGAGTAGTAGAGACGGGCATACCGACACGAGTAGCGAAAGTGAGGTAGCAAGAAGAAGCAATGACGGCGCAGACCATACCAAGCATGAGGAGAGCAGGCTGGTCGTCAAAAGCCTTGACATCGACAACCTTGGTTCGGATGGTGTCGGCAACACGGCCACCGACACCGAGGGCACCACCAAACTCCATGACGGAGGCACCCAACATGGCCTGGACATAGGTAACGGAGCGGGAGGAGACGGAGCTGGCCCACGAGTTGGCGACATCGTTCGCACCAATGTTCCAGGCGTCGAGGAAGGCAAAGATTGTGCCTACCGCGAAGAGGTAGTCGTATTGGTGGAGGGTAGGCATCTTGGATGACCTGTTTGGTGATTGTTGCTGACACCGGCGTGATAAGTCTCGTTCTCTAGGTGAAGGGGGTTTGGCGAGTTAGTAGTAGCCTTGGCCTTGAATAAGGACAGGGGGCTATGTAAAGAAGAATAAAAAGAAGAGCCTTGAAAAAGGCTAGAAGAATAGAGGGATCAAGAACGAGAGCTGAGGATTGACCTGAGGAGAAGAGAAGGGAAACGAGATTGGATCAAGGGGGAAGGTTGCACCAGACTATATACCTTGCTTCTGACTTGGCTGGTCGTCGGGCTCTTGCACAATTGTTCGAGAAGAATGGCCCCAGTCCAGACTTTCTCAACGGCCCATGGGCGTGGGCAGAATCCATCTACACGACGAGACGGGCAGGGGGGAGGGTGTGGGCGGATGTGTGGACACTCGCGGGTCCATTGTGGCGTTGGACAGCCCCCGGGCCTAGATAACCGTAAAAAGAAGTATCTGAGCTCGTGGGCTCTAGTTGCCTGGATACAGTTGTACGAGTATGTATTCTCCCAGGTGGAAAATCGATAATTTGGCATAATGATGGGGCGTGTGGGTTTGGAGAAGCGTGCATGTCATCCAACCCTTGGCGTCATCTACTCGTACGGATCCTACAGACATCCCTCTCTCTCTCTCTCTCTCTCTCTCTCTCTCTCTCTTGCAGGCCACGCAGGCACAGCTAAGGCGGACGGGTCAGAGGGTGCAAATTAATATCGCATTGATCTGAAGAGTAAGATACTCCGTACTCGTAAAAGCTCACTGTGAATCGGGGAGTGGGGTGCAGAGGCGGGCGTTCGAGAGCACGCGGGATATTGATGTGATTCGATAATGCAGCCACTTTATTAGAGTGTATTTGTCGTACAATGGCGTTTTCAGCAGGGTACAGTAGGTTTCAGTGAGGCTGAAGTGCATCAGGACGTAGTAATTGCATCCGGTAATTCATTCGTTAATTTTCATGTTTCTTGACTAAATTTTAAAACCTTTTTCTGCATTTTATTTTTAGTTTGCCGTCTTTTCCAACAACTACGACTACAGCAGTCATTGCGGACTTCGCCGCTCTGTTGCGCAGCTGAACACAAGGCTGCCAACAGCGGAGCGGCCGAAACCACGCTGTTTTTCCAGAATCCAAGCAGGGAATGGCAGGGCAGCACGTGGCTCAGCTGCACAACGACATTGAATGGCCCGGAGGAGTTTTGCACTGCAATAAAAGCCAGGCCGCGAACAGGTGTGGGCGAGTTAGAGTCTTGGCAGGCATGGATACTGACCGTGCTAGCGCATTTACGCGACTGGCACTCGCCCACGCGGGGCACACTGCGAAAAACGGTTACCGAGATGCAGAGACAATGGGGAGCTGGACCCTGTCCCTGGTCTCACGAAATCTGAACCCTTTCTCTATTGCCTGGCATGACAGACGCTTTGTACCCTAATCCAGGTTCGGTATTGTAATAGCCCCTTGACTCCCAAGACTGGCCCTGGGCACGCCTCATTCACATTCACATTCACATTCGCATAAACATCCCATCTTTAGACTCTCAACACAAGGGCAAAAACGCCGTGGCGGCCGGCAGAGCAATGGCGGCATCTAAACAAGGCCCGCCCGTACTAGATGAGGGGATTGTACAATTACAGAGTGTACGAGTAGCTTAACGCCAACTCTAAATTGTGCGGCGAGCTCTTTTTCTTCAAAGACACTAAGCCAGATTCGGTAAGAGCTGGTGGCACCTTCCTGGCCAGCCCGCCAATACCCCTGTACTTGATTCAGATCGGCTTCGTGGGGCTGGCCAATCAGAACCTTGGAAGATTCCACGTGCGGCTCTGTTTGGACGTCGTCTGGTTGAACGACATTCGACCATATTTGCGTGCTGTTACAACACACAACGCCCTCTTTACTCGTACCACTCATACCTCGTACACTTTGGAAAACTGACTGTTCTGCTCACATGCATCAGCCTACTCGTACCTACCCAAAATATAGACCGACCCCGCTGCGCTGCGCGGCCTTCTTGCGGCCCCCGTTATCCTTGCCACAGCTCTCCGACGCATGCACGCGTGCCTTCCTTCCTCAAAAAATCTAGAGCCATGAAAATCTCTTACCCTTTGTGTCAGGCCAGTCGCATTCAGGCATGAAGACGGAGAAATACCCTCGTCGTCTTGGCTCCGCAGGGTCGTCTTCCGCGTACGAGTAAATGGGTGATATCAGATACATGATGGTTCTTTGCACCAAATATTGAACTGATTGAGTTTTGCATTTCGCGTGACCAAATAGCCTTATCGAGGCCAAGACTCGCACCCTTGCGCTATCGGCCGTCTTTGCTGGGTCGACTTCCCGCGGTACCATCCGGAGTGCGCGCATCTTCCACGTTGTTGGCAGTGACCAATGAAATGCACGCCAACTCTTCACCATTGATCCAGCTCCCCCACCAGCAGACGAGAAACTACCGATTTCTGTCTCGCATACTCGTACGGACTACTCCGTACCTACATGCTGCGCCGGTATACAGTTCCGGCCGTACGCCTCTAATACACTTGGCACTGCGCCGAGGGCGGATAAGGTCCAGGATCTGACAAGGTTTTTGGTTTATTCCTGTCCAGTTGCGACACAAGCTGTGGGCAGCTCAACCGGAGTCGCCTAGCCCATCTACGGCCAACAAAGGGTCCTGGTTGGTTCCACGACTCCATCTTACGGTTTGGTCCGAAGCGTTGGAGGTGTGACGATTGGCTGGTCTTGTTATGAACGAGGCGAAAATCTTCTCAGCCGCTTCAATGGAAATGCTGTCTCTGTCAGCCAATGCGGCATCGAATGTCCTTTCTCGTCGACCCTCGCCGGCTCGGTCGCCAAACCAGGCTAGTGTATTTGCTTCGTACACGCCTCCCCTTGCCTGCTCCTTGCTGCTGCATGATCCATCGGAGCCGTGAGCATCGTCTCCCGGTAACAACAGCAGATCACCTGCAGTTTTCAACCTGTGGCAACTTGTTGTTCGCCTCGCCGATAGAACTCTTCAACTGAGACCGAAGGCGCCTCATTGGGATCAATGCGCCAGGTTACTGACAACCTTCAACCTGTCACCGACGCAATATCCGAGTCGTAACCATCTCCACTGAAGCGTTGATTTCGCAAGCCTCAGCTATCCCGGCTCTAGGCGACTGTCATTGCGACTTTCAGTTTGTCCACTTCATTTCCATACGAGTACTTGTAATCACAGTGGATTCAAGGTCCTCAGTTATTAGCGTGCCGCTGAGTTTTTCACTGGCCATTGCCCAATTTTCCCCCCCACCCCATCTTTGATCCGCTGGTCCCTTGTTGGTGTCGACCGGGGCAGGACTGGGGGTGGACCACGGATATCCAAGCGACGAGCCCACGTGCGTTGTTTAGTGGTTTGGCCGTTTAATGCAACGACACACTGAAGGCTGCACCAGAGGCTTTTGCTATTTCAGGCGCTGATGAATGCGCATCCACGTGGATGTGTTCCATTGAGCACGCGGGCAATTCTGCTGCATGTAGAAAAATTTATTCCCGTTTTCTGTACGGAGCATTATCGAAGTCGTTGCCACTGGCGGGGTCGCTCTGGATCATATTTTGGTCTCGACTCTCGGGCGCTTTTTTTTCCCTCTCATTTCTTTCTTGGATAGAGAGGAAGAAAAGGCCTTTCGGGATCGACGTGCTTGTAAGTGTTGGCAGTCCACAAACATGATGCCATGATGGTGGTCGCCGCACAAACCATAATGCACCAAAGACATTCTAGTCTCTCTTACTATTCCATGGCTATTGTCGACAGGCGAATCGATTGGTTATACCGTATGGCTTGGCCTTGGAAACACTTTGACGTCGTGAGAATTCGAGGGTATTCGGCCGTTCGATCGATATCAGCAGGGTGCTTTGGTGACTATCACTGGCAACACAACTGCAGGCAATGCAATCTGGCATGATAAGGGAGTGAACACTGTCAGCAAAGCCCTTTCCCTGAAGAGTATGCCTTTGCTTTGCGTCGGTGGATCGTGTGTCGGTCACCTGGTGAGGATTCTGAAGTGTACTTGACCTATCGAGCATCGTCGACGGCTGCCCATGCGAGTCGACGTAAACGAGATGACAGATACAAGCAGAATATATTCGTTCTTGTACGAATCAGGGCGAGGAATGGCATAATGGTGGAAAGCAGCGGCACCGGGCAGCGAGGGTATGTGTAAACTCCAGGAGTTGTCTGGCCATGTTGCTCAGTGCCAGGGGACTACCTATCCTCTTGTGCCCTGGTAACTAGCAACATCCCTCTGCTCATATGGCAGCCTCTGCGGCCTGGCTTTGTATGATTAGGGAATTTCTGGCTATTATCATGAGGTGTCCCATGTTGATCAGTGGCCGCCGTAGTTGTAGAGTGCAGCTTTCAAAACTCAGGAGGACCGGGACCCTCTCAGAAATGCTCCCAGCAACCGCCCAAATAAATAATCGATTAACCTTTAGAATCAGAATATTTCGTCGGGCATATATAAGTATTTCTTGTAACTGAACAGGCTCGTTACCGGCAAAAACGTGCCGACAACCCCACAAGGCATGCGTTAGCCTTGCCCCGGCTCGTCGTCAGAGGACCGATCACCCCGGTAGTTCAAGGTCCCCTTCCAGTGAGGAAACTGTAGGATACAACGTGGACCATGTCGCCTGTGCCGTCTTATCCGGATTCCGAATAAGCATCTTTGTAGTCGACGGTTGTACTGTACCTGGAAGGTGGCCTCGGCCGATTGGACGGACTGGGACAATTAGACGGACTAGTTTGGCCCTACAAAGGGTAATGCACAGCATCTGAACCGGCGCATTCTATTATAGATTTACTTGGAGTGAAGATACTCACAATGGTTGTTTTAAATTCCCACACCTTACTCAAGACATATTAGTATGCCTGACCACGGGCACCACGGGTCAGCATAGGGTATCCAGCCGGTGCTAGTTAGTCATCAAACGACAACCCGGGCAACCTTGTCAAAATTTAGTGTCCATTTTCATAAATACTTTAGGTTGCCAAGTTTTACTATTATACGGCAAAAGGCCATTGCTTCAGGTGTTACGTTGACGTTCTAAAGGCTAGTAATTCAAGGATGCATCTACAGGTCGTGTCAAAGGTGCTGACAACACTTCTATGTAGCAAGATAAACATTTCCCACTAATGGTATAGAACATTTCTCCAACGAAATTTTTTAAGAACAAAATTTAAAAAAAGGGAGAAAAGAAAAATAACAGAGATAGGAAATAAATTGAAATTAAAACCAAACCCGATTGCCATTTGTCCCATCTCTAGCGATTGCCTATTTCGGTAATACACAAGATATTACCCTTTGCACGCCCGCAGCATGTAAGCAGAACAGCCTAGTAATTGACCCAGCAGAACCATGCTATAAACTATTTTAAACACCTCAAATTGAATTTTTTATCTGTTTATTTATCCTGGCACTTTACGCGAAATACCAGCTTCACCTTGTACTGGACAGGGTAATTACTGCACTACCAATTGGGCGGTGTCAGCCAGCCCCGCTAAAAAGTTGCTATCTAATCGTTGCATAACCAAAAAATCTTCGACTGCAACTTTTTGCCGGTGCGTCCCCTCCACCACCACCAACCTCTTTCACCGAGTCTCCGAGGATCAGCTCAGGACAATACTCAGAATGGTGAAACGAAAGGTCGCTGCGCTGGAGAAGACTGATGCCGACTTGTATGTTTATCTACGCAGCCACCCCGGCAATTTGCTAACTTCTACTGCAGCGCGAGTCTACAATACAAGATCCGCCGCGCTCCAAAGTACGTCCAATACAAACTTATGCAAACGAGCGATATCTCTAACAATTCCTTTAGATCATATCATGACGATTTCAGACGGCAATGGGGCCAGTACGAGTCCCAGCGAGCGCTGTTTCTTGAAAACCCCGACCTCGCGACGTCCGAGTCTGTCAAGTCCTTCCACGACCTCGTCGATCTCATGGCCCATATTGCAGACTGCTATCCCGAAGAGATGAAGGTCTTTCCAGAAGATCTCAAGACAATTCTGAGCCAGCACCATACAATTCTGCAGCCGGAACTGCGCGACAAGATTGTTGGAAGCTTGCTGCTGCTGCGTCGCAAAGAAATTGTAGACTCAGCCAGCGTGCTGACAACTTTGTTCCCCATTCTCGTTTCGTCGCCCAGCAAATCGATGCGAGGTCTCCTATTTGGAAAAATCCTCAACGATATCCGAAGCTCAAACTCAAAGTCAATCAATCACCCGCTGAACCGCACCATCCAGACCGTTCTGTACAACCTCGTCACCGCCGACCGAGCTTCTCCGCGAGCCATTTGGGCAATTAAGCTGACGCGCGAACTGTGGAAGCGCCAAATATGGACAGACGCAAAACCAGTCGATGTGATGAAGGAGGCATGCCTTTCAGACAGCGAAAAGGTTGTGATTGGAGGCGTTCGCTTCTTCCTGGGCGGTGATAAGGAGAGGGAGGAGCTCGAGGACGACAGCAGTGACGAGGAAGTTGATCTTTCCAAGGTTAGACACCAGATCGGAATTAACAAGAAGACAAAAAAGCAGAAAAGTGCATACACCAAGGCTTTGGGTAAAGTAAAGAAGCATGAGCGTAAGAAGAATGCGCCGCACCCGCTCAACTTTTCTGCCCTGCATCTGTTGCACGACCCTCAGGGGTTTGCCGAACAGCTCTTCTCAAAGCATTTGCAAAATACAAAGACAAAGTTGTCGCTCGACTCTAAGCTCTTGGTTCTGCAGCTGGTTACCCGTCTGGTCGGTCTGCACAAGCTAACCGTTGTGCCGTTGTACTCGTGGTTTATCAAGTTCCTTACTCCCCGCCAGCAAAACGTCACCTCTTTCCTTGCCTCTTTGGCTCAGGGTACGCACAATCTGGTGCCTCCTGATGCACTCGAACCTTTGATTCAAAAGATTGCCAATGAGTTTATTTCCGAGGCATCTGCCGCTGAAGTAGCTGCTGCTGGCCTCAATGCCATCCGAGAAATCTGCTCAAGACAGCCACTAGCGATGACTGACACTCTGCTGCAAGATTTGGTCCAGTATAAGAAGAGCAAAGACAAGGGAACCATGATGGCAGCCAAGGGTCTCTTATCGCTATACCGTGAAGTGGGTGCCGAGCTTCTCAAGAAGAGGGATCGTGGCAAGAATGCGACCATGGGCTTGAAGAGTGGCATTCAGAAGAAGCACATGTTTGGTGAAGAAGCCCCCGGAGAGATCGAAGGACTGAACCTGCTGGCCCAGTGGAAGGAAGAGCAAAGAAAGCGAAAGCTTGCAGAGCTCGGCCTTCCTGACGACGCAAAGCTTGATGAGGATGAAGATGAAGAGGCCAACGCCGAAGAATGGGAGGTTGCTTCAGACGACAGCAGCGAATCAGGCGACTGGATCAACGTGAGCAGTGAATCCGAAGACGAGGACGAGCCGACAAACAAGAAACGCAAGACGGAAGACGAAGAGGCGGAAGACCAGCTAAACGGCGAAGCTGAAGCCGAGCGAGCCGCCGAACAAGCCGCCGAGCTCGAGCGCATGACCAAACTCGCAACCACCACCATTCTCACACCCGCCGACCTTGCCAAACTCCAAGAACTGCGCGCCTCGGCCTCGCTGCAAAAGGAACTCGGCCTGCGCAGCAACAACAAGAAGAAGAAATCCAACAACAGCGAAGATCAGCGCCACAGAGATGAGGGCCTGACGGCCGAAAACATTGAAGCGCCAGCGCGTCTGCGCAAGCTGACCAAGGAAGAAAAGGTCGAGCTGGCGCGCGAGGGCAAGCCCAACCGCGAGGAACACAAGAGCACGCAGGCGATTCGCAAGTCCAAGATGCAGGCGGCGGGCAAGAGTACGAGTAACCGCGAGAAGCAGCGCAAGAAGAACTTTTTGATGACGCTTGGAAAGGCAAAGAGTAAGAATAAGAGGAGCTTGGTGGAGACGAGAAAGGTGCTCAAGGGACATGTAGACAGGAGTGCGAGAGGTGGTAGGAGGGGGAATTTTTCGTAGATGGACATGAGGGTGTGTTGTCGTGTGTGTTGCTTATGCTTAGGCTTTTGCATCTTTTTTGCATGAGGCGTTTTATGGTAGTACAAAATAGGGTATACAATGCATATTATATGAGATTTGAATTGTCGGTAAGCAGTTGAAGAGGTTTAGAATGCCGTAGAAGCTTTGTCGTAAGAGTGAATGAGATGTTTTGGGCCATTTCAGCGGATTACGGCTGGGGCGGATCGTTGCTGGTCATATCTCATGAATCTTTGTCAAGGCGACCAAAAACAGTGAAACGAGGAATTTAAGTAGATAAAAAAGTATCATGCTCATATAGTGCAATGTCTGGATATTCGCAGAAATATACGAAGCCCGGCCCAATTGCGTAAATACGTCCAACGGTAGATATACAACGTCAACCGCGGCAATAAAAAGCAATAAAACAATCAACTGCACAACTGCGACAACTGCAACGACAACTAACCTACTATTCAAACAATCAAGAAACAGTAGAAACAGTGCCTTTTTCCCCATTTCCAGAACCAGACACGCCCCTCGCAGGATACCCTACCTCATCCCCCTTGGCACCATTCTGCTCATCATGACCAACAGACTCAATGCCGATCTTGGCGTCGCCAAACGAGTCAATAATGCGCGTATAAGACGGCAAGAAATTCGCACACAGCGCATACACCCACGCGGCAGCAAGAAACATCATGGGCACCACCATGGCGATGCCGTTTCCGTGACGATCGGCCGCAAGACCCGTGAGCGGCGGCACGCACGCGCCGCCGACCACACCACCGACGATATACCCGCTTCCGCGCTTCGTGTGTCTTCCAAGCCCGCGCATTCCTAGCGCCACAATAGTCGGGAAGCAGACAGATTCGAAGAAGAGGACCATGTAGAGCATGACGATGCCCGTGTCTTGGCGCTGGGTAATGGACGGGCCGACAAAGATGATACACATGGTCAGGAAGCCGAGGAAGACGAGACGCGGGCGGAAAAACTTCATGAGACTGACGCCGGCGAAACGGCCTACGGCAAAAGCGGCTTGGGCACCGGCAAAGAATTTGGCGCCAATGTGAGGAGGTGTGTTGGGACGGGTGTATTCGGCGTAGTTGATGAAGAAGCCGGCAATGGCGACTTGGGCACCGGTGTAGCAGAATTGGGCGAAGGCGGCGTGGAAGAGGTGGTGTTGCTTCCAGAAGGGCTTTTCTTCGGCTTCGGCGTGGGTTTCTTTGGCTTGGAATTCCATGTCTGTGTTGTGTTGTGTCAGTTGATCTCATTTACGAAGCCCGTTGAAAGGGACCCCCCGTCTCTTGTAAGCGAAAGTGCATATGGGGTAGGCTTACCGGCGTCTGTGATTTCTGGAATATTGGCAAAGAAGAAGATGATGGCGAGGATAAAGACAAAGACGGCGATGGCTAGGTAGACCCATTGCACATTGGCTAGGGCCTTTTCGTCGCTAAAGTTGAAAAAGACGTAGGAGCCGAGGACGGGAGCAATGACGGTTCCAATGCCGTTGAAGGCTTGAGAGATGTTGATGCGAATCTCGGCGTATCGAGGGGGGCCGCACACTGGGGAAAAGGTTAGAGAGACGTCACAACAAGCTCGAGGTTGGATGCCTGGGAATTGATAATGGGGGTAATGTACCGGTAATGAAGGGATTGGCAGCAGTTTCCAGCGAACCAAGACCGTTACCAATGATGAAGATGCATGCGCAAAAGCCGCCAAAGGATTTGGCCTTGACGCAGGGAATGGCAAGGAGACCGCCTACACCGTAGAGAAACAGCCCCCAGATGAAGACGGCGCGGTAGCCATAGTGGCGAAGGATCCAAGCAGCGTGACCGACAGAGGCAAGAGGATATGCTCTAAAGACGAAAAGAGAGGAGAAAAGGGGTTAGCTTGGTCTGAATGTCACTGAAGTGGAATGTACGAGATATCATACCCAAAGTAGGCGGCTTGCAGGCCCGAGGAACGAGCCTGTGTAATGTGCAAGACATCCTGGAAATGCTTATTCAGGGTATCGAGCAAGCCGTAGCTAAAGCCCCAGAGGAAGAAGAGGATGGTGACGAGGGCGATTGGGAAGATGGACTGGCGCAGAGTGAGCTCGGCGGCGCGGGTACGGGTTGCGTCGTCGGCCTTGAGGGATCGGCCTTTGAGGAAGCCTTTGGCGCCCATGGCTGCTGGAGGTCGGGGCTGTGACGCTTGCGTAATGTATGTATGTATGTATGCGAGTAAAGGTGAAGCTGGTGGCTGGTCAAAAGGCGGTACTCTGTCCGGAGGCGAGGCTATATATGTATGCTGCTGTTTGTGTCTGTGGGGAGATGGTTGGAGTGACAGGAGAGAGAGGGGAGGAGAGGAGAGGAGATGAGAGAGTGCGATTGGGAAATGTAAGAAATGTCTCGTCCTCTTGTCGTCAGTCGTCAGGCTTTGGCAGAGACGGGCGGAAGGGTTAAAGGTTCTTAACGGGCCGGAGGGAGGTTAAAGTGATTGTCGCGTTGTGTCGGCCAGTGTGACAGTGAGACTTTGGGACTACTGAGTCCCTAGTGCTGGTCGGATGTGACAGCTACAAGTACATCCGTTTACCCTTCTGTCGAGTTGGACGACACAGCTTGGGTAGGATTTGGAGAGGCTTCTGCGGGCTTGAATTGTCCCTTGGAGCGGAGAAATTGGGCTTAGAAAAATAAAGAAATGGGAGATTAGTCATAAATAAAGGAAAAGAGATGAAAACAGATCGAAATGAGGGGAATGCTTGGTCTAGTGATTCGGCCGATGCTGCTTCTTATTAGAACGGTAGTAGGGCGGCATTCGGTACTCCGTACTGTGGCCCTACCCTACCTACCTAGTCGAACCATCAAGGCTTCTCCACACTGGCGTTATGGGGACCATCCACGGGGGATTGACAGTGCAGTGGGCGCCCGCAGCCTGTTCGTCAGCGGCCATCATCGTCGTGGCGCCTTGTTCCCGGGGCGGCGGCAGTACTCCAAGGTACGTGGCGTCAGCGAGGAGAGTGGTGCCGACGGAAAAATTGATGTACAAGAGGAAAGGGTCCGGCGGCGTGAAGAAGCGTAGTAGAGTTGTCTTTAGTGTTTCTCCGATGTGGTAGATAATTTATACCATTTCTACTATATTTAAAACCCTAAAACAACTCGCATCTATTCAACTCCCTACAATCTCTTCTGTCGCGTGATGCGACCGAGTACGGAGTACTTCGTACATATACAGTATAGTGGCGACACACACCACCACCCACCCTCACAACAGCCTTTCGCGCTAATAGGCCACGGTCATCGCTCATGCTTACCCCGAATACAACTACATTCCACCTACCTGCATAACTTTATGTATACCTGAAGCCAGCGTGTTTCCATAAGCATGCCAAGCCCATCCATGACGACAAAAAAAGAACGAAAGAAAGACAGTTCCATTTGAGTCCTCTCCGCCGCGATAATACACGAACCTTCGTCTTGCCAAGCTTGTATGTCTTCTGCCCCGTTTTGAGCCAGATGCCCGCTGCTTGGCTGGGGCTCGGCATCTGGCTCAAAACGGGGAATTGCAGCGTCGACTCCGCGATTGTGGCGTCTTTTTCCTCTGCCCCGTTGAGTACAGCAGGACTTGGGGGCGGTTCTTCAATGACATTACGACGTACACTTGCACGACAAGGTCCAATATTAATGCGGGAAAGATGGACAAACCTGTATAATGAATGCTCTTTAGAAACCAAAGCTAGAAGGCCACAATCATAAAATCTCCCTCTGGGATACTAGCTCGTAAGGCTTTGTGGCTTACGAGCAACGTGCGCCTTTTCGACCTAATGATGGCCCGAAGGCGAAAGACACGGCATGTCCGCCACTTGTTGCTTTCCATAACCCGACTCGTACTAAAACATGCTGTTCCGCTTTTGTGTGCTGCAACTATTAAAACATCCGACGGCAGCCTGTCAGTCAGCTCTCGGCTGCCCAGTTACGTAGTGCACAAGGAACCACGCCCACACAATACGCTAGAAGTTCACAAAAATGTTCCATGGGCGATGGTATTGCTTCCACGGAATGTCAGCATTTGAGTATATCCTAGCAATTAATTTATCCCGCCATTGCGGTTATCTGCCAACGGGTCGATGTGGCTCCGGCTGTGATACTAGCTTGTGCACGGTCACCTTGCAAGGTGTATCTGCACCACGTTGCCAGAAACCAAGAGCAGCTCAAAGAAGAGTATCATTTCAATAACAAAACTAACAAGTTAATAATCTACAGTAATATGTTAATATATAAAGCCTTGTCCATCACTACTCTTACAACGTTGTTGCCCCAGTCCCTCCAACGTTGGTCCCTCCGCAAAAGTGGAGAGCTACTTGACAGCTCCAAAACCCGCCCTAATAACCTCTCCACTCAACTACCTTACTAATGTAAACTCGTAAAGGAGCAAGCAGGCAGGTCACGACTCTGGTGTCTACCTACCTAGCCAATCATACAAACGTTTATTTTAGGCGCACGTTCCACTATAAAAGAGGTAGTAGTAAGTTAAGCCAGGACTTATAAATCGCTTTACTAAGTAGTATTTAGAGGTTAAACTTGGCATTATTAATAGTTGGTAAGTTGACTTTAAATAAGGGCCTTCTAGAGGCTGTATCTGTTATGTATCTGTGCCTATGTGGGGTTTTCTATCTGCCTACCTACTCCGTCCCTTATAGCAGTCGAGGGGACATAATTATGTGGATGATGCCTTTTCCCTCCCTCACACTATACACAAACGCATAGTAAATCAACAGATCATCAAGTATCCTTTACTCTAGCCCAAATTCCATCTTCTTTCTCCGTCATAAAATCAAAAATGGCAGTCAAAGTCATCGTCTCCGGTCACGGCGAAATTAAACGCCAGCCGGAACTCGGCATCGTCACCATTCAAGTCCGCTCAACTGGCTCAGAACAAGCCCGCGTCTCGTCCGACGTCCGCAACACCGTCAAAATGGTTCAAGACCAGCTAGCCCCTCTCGCGTCTTCCTCATCGTCCTCCGAAGACGACACCTCTACGGCCGCCGCCCCCGCCGTAAAGGAATGGTCCTCGGGCCTGCTCTCCACGTATTCCTACTTTGAGCATCCCGGTGCCAATGCCCAATACCACAGCGTCCTGCCTCGATCCGCCCGTGCGCGCGTCTACGAAGCCAGCGTCAAAGTCACCGCGACATTTACAGACTTTGCCCGTCTTGCTGACTTTTCCACCGCCATGTCTCTTGTGCCTCACACCCATGTGCAGGATGTCCGCTGGGTGCTGTCGCCCGAGACGAAGCCGCGCATTACCGCTGAGGCGATTAGTCTTGCGTATGCAGACGCCAAGGCCAAGGGAGACGCATACGCTGAGGCGCTGGGCAAGAGTGGTGTGACGCCCGTCGAGATTTCGCAGGAGCATGATACGCCGTATGGCGTTATGCCGATGATGGCCGCCGCAGCTGATGCTTCCGGCGGGCAAGATGGCGAAAGGCTGGCGTGTGTTCCCGAGGATGTGTCGTTTTCTGTGAATTGTCAAGTGACGTTTCAGATTGAGTAAACAGATGATGATGCTGACCGAAAAAGAAAAGAGAATCGATGTGCTGTAATTTAAATTGAAAAGACTGTTACTGTTGACCTAGTAGAGCTAAATCTGAAAAAAAAGAAAACCCCCATTTGTCATCCATAGTCGCGTTCAAGGCTTCCATTTCCAGTTCTTTGATGTTTAAAACTTTCAACTTCATATCTTTCATCTTTAATCGTATTCGGACCCTGAATCTCCAAGCACAGCGTCTTGGTCTGCCGGTTTCTCAACCTCTGATTGTCACCTTTTCACATTAGTCTGCATTGTATCGCTCAGTTGTCATCAAAATCAACATCTAGTTTATTAATATAGAACAAAGCTTGAAAAGTAATTATGCCGAAAAAAAGTAACTCATAGACACCATCTCTCAATTTATGCCCGTCATCTAATCATCCTTGGGGCACCACTTCTTGCACTTGTCCTTGGGATCAACCAAAGCATTGACCTTGAGACAAGCAGCAAGCTGAGCCTTGCACTTGGCCTGCCAGACAAGGTTGTACGTGCGAGGCTGTAGGCCATCCTCGTTAGGCGACTGGTTAGCAGCAACCTCGGCAACGGCAGCAGAGTCAACAGAGTTGCGCTTGTTCTTGAATGCGCACTGCCACAGACCCGCATCAACACACGAGTTGTACTGCTCCTGGCAGGCTTTGGAGCAAGCAGACTTGACCTGGTGAGGAGGAAACTTCCAGCACTTGCTCGTCTCGACATTGTCATAGAGCTTGAATGGGTTGCTGTCAAAGTCGCCCTTTTGGTCGTTGCAGTTGACAATAGGTAGGGGAATGTCGCAGAGCGGCTTACCGGGGAAAGCCTCCTTGCAGATGTTGGTCGGAGCAGGCGGGCAGACGGTGGGAGTAGGGGTAGAAGTGGGAGTGCAAGGAATGGTCTTGGTGGTGGGAGTTGAAGGAGGGTTGCCGCCGCATGCGCTGCAGCCGCCCTTGCTGCACTTGCCGAGACCGCACTTGAGGCAGCACAATTTGATACTCTCGCAGTACTTGGCGTACTCGAAGCACTTGATGGCGTTCTGAATGCCAGCACCAATGAAGCAGGAGGCGGTGCGGAGGGCACAGGTCTTGGCTGACAGCAGACACTCAATCTTGTTGTTCCACTCGGGCACTGGAGGAGCGCACCAGTTACCGATCTGGCGCTCGCACTTGGGTGGAGTGACAGTGGTGGTAACACACACGGACGAGGTAGTCAGGGTCGTGCCTGAAGGCTTGGTGGTTGTGGAAGGAATGTTGGTAGTTGAAGGCTTGGGAGTGGTGGTAACAACTGGCTTAGAAGTGGTGGTGGTGCTGACCGGCTTGGAAGTCGTCGTTGTATCGGCGGGCTTGGAGGTTGTGGTAGTATCAGCCGGCTTGCTGGTAGTGGTAGTATCAACAGGCTTGGAAGTAGTGGTGGTATCGACAGGCTTGCTTGTAGTAGTATCCACGGGCTTGCTGCTAGTAGTGGTGGTGGCAATGGTAGAGCTGCTCACTGGCGGCTTGGGTCCGCAAGGCTCAGATGAAAGCAAGCTCTTGGCAAAGTAGACGTTCAGGCGCTGAGGACCACCACAGCTCTGGGATCCATCACCACGGCAAGGGACATTGCACTCAGAGTCGGCAGTCTTGGAGCTGTCTTTGGCCAAGAAGGTACCACAGTAGCATTCACCTAGAAGCGAGGTTAATAAGTAACTCCTCTACAATCCACCTCAGACCGTTGTGCTACTTACCTCCATATTCAGTACCGGCGTAGGCAAAACCTTGCTCTTTGCAGGCAGCGATACACTTGGAAGGTGTAAGATCGGAGCCATCAATCTCAGCTGGCCAGGTAAGAGCACGCCCGCTTCCAGAGTCGGTATAGCAGCCTTGAGCAGCATAGTCGCTCTCAGAAACTTCTTCAGGAGTCTGAGAGAAGGTAGGATCTTCCCAAACGGATAGAGCATTATCGCCACCACAAGTCTGTGACTTGTCGCCGCTGCAGGGCAGGTTGCACTGGCTTTCGTCCGTCTTCTCGCTCCTGACGGAGCCACCGCAGTAGCAGACACCGTAGTACTTGAGTCCGGCGTAGCGGAATCCGTTTCCTAAATGGTCGTGTAAGTGAGTTGGACTAACGTTGGCACATAGTAATAGTACAAGCTGTACCTTTGCAAATGGCTGTGCACTTCTCAACAGTCATGTCATTCTGGTCCTCGCTGGATCGGAAAATGAGTGCACTAGGATCAGCCTCGCTGAAACAGCCGACAGACTTGTAGGGCTCAAACTTGTCGACACACGGGGGCAGTTCCGTGTTCGTGGCTTGGACGAGTTGACCAAGGCTAGCTGCCAGACCGGCAATCAGCACCGACTTGGAAACCATATTGCTGACTATAATTCTTCAAGGTGAAAATAGAACGAGTGTATAAAACGATTGACTGATTGAAGAGCTTGTCCAGAAACCCTCGCATCGATGAGGGCCGGGAACGACGGGGGTTTATATTACTGCACGGCAACTCCAGCCAGCCACGAATAGACTCAATAACATGGGCAATCTTTGCCTTTCAGCCACGACTTACATTCACGATCTCGGCACTACGCTGCCTACGGTGGCGATGGACCCAGCGGGCTCCTGGGCTGTATCCAGCTCAACAATGGAGGCTGCATACAAGGCCCTTCGATGTCGACTGTGCTAAAGCTGTGCACAGACGTGGGCGGACCGTGGTTTGGCCCTCTGCTATGCCGGCTTCTCCGCTGAACAGGGCTATGCCCAGTTCATGCTGAGTGTAAGAAGTTCCGGTGACTCCAAAATTAATTCGTCAACTGTTTGCTGCAGACGGTTCGTTAACCTTGTCCGTGGTAACTGGGTAAAACCCGGTTGGGCAATCATGGTAAGGTGGGTTCATCGAGGGACGTGGGGGCAGCTCCTGTTCGCCGAACGGTCCCTCGGTGCCAGGCTGACGATGGTGGAGATGAATACGAGGAATCAGTGCTAACCAGGCTTGTCCCATTGCCGAGGGTCTGGTAGAATTGTCAACGGATGCTTGGCGCTGTGGCGGTCTCGATGTACGGTAGCAATGATATCAAAGCGCCACCCATCACAGGCTAAGAACCGAGGCGACCAAGGGTGCAGTCCTCACTCTCATTGCTGTATTCTACAGCAAACCGGAGAAGAACCGGGTATGGAAAATCTTGATCTCGACCATGTTTCATATCTGGTGTCTTGGACAACCGAGCACCCCAAGCAGCGTCACCGATCGAGAGGCAACACCGCCGGCAAATGACTTTGATGACGGAAGGAAGAGAATCAGCCGCGCCGCCATGTAACCTCAATGCAGGTGATGGCGTTGGTTCCTGGCTAACGGGCGCTATTAGCTCCACTGTCCACCGGATTGAGGAACACTAGTCTGGTGGGACTCCCAACTGTCCGGGGACTTCCCGCCGGTAGACCCCTGACTGCCGGGGCTCAAGGAAAGGTCTAGCCCTGAAGATCAGGTCCTTCACAGGCTTCATTCAGCTTTGTCGTGGGAAACTGACCAAGGCAGCTTCAAAAACTCAAATCATCGGATCACTCAGTCAATGCTAGGCATGAACAATGCAGCGGCGCTTGGGCTAGGACCGTGCAGTGTGCATAGCTAAGAAAAAAATGCGTAGCTAGGCGGAGGCTCTAGCCCATTATGCGCAGCTTTGGCGTCTTTCTTTGACGACGATCAGAGCGGTTGTTCCTCAAATTTTTCTTGTTTTGTTTCTCGTATCGGCCCATATCGTGTAAACAGCCGGATCGGCAAAGCCGTGTGAAGACAACACCCCAAGAAAGGAATCCCAGCCCAAGCGGGGTGACAGTATTATTATGCCGCATGCTAGATACACCTGAAAACTGACAGGGGTTATCCGTGATTGCACGTCATGGGGAGCAAGCAAAAAAATCCTTGGACTCGGAGAAGTGGCTTTGGCTTCCAACTCGCATAATTTCGCCGCCGCTTGGTCTTGTTCCACCGCTGACCTGCCCAGACAACCAATCCTCTGTTGCATTACCTGCATTTCAGCTGGCGAAAAAAAGGCCTCGTAGAGTATGTGGCCTCCTTTTTAAACGGGTAACTTGAAGAGCAGGACTTGGCGAGTGCCACATGAGGCATTAACCAGCCCAAGGCAAAGTTTCCAAGCAACTAACTCATGGCGATGTGTAGTGAAATTGAAGAACGAGTACTCAATGGATAACACAGTAGACAATGTCAACTACCTTGAAACCTCCGAGGTTCCGGGTTATTATGAACATGGATCCAATAGTGGTGGTCTTTCTGCCCCGGCGGATACAAAGACTACTCGTAGGCCAATCGCAGTAACCCACTCTCTTCCACACTATTGACAAGCAATCTCCCGTAATAGATAGTTAATTATCTTCTATCCTAATACGGTAATATCCAGGAGAGACTGTCACTTCAGGCAAAGTAGTGATAAAACATAGCAAATGCTTTTTCAATGTTATTCAACTATACGCCGCAATCACGTACCTTTGCAGAAAAACCGGCACTGCGCACCTCGATCCATAAAGGACATAACATAGCCTGTCACTCGCGGGTATCTCAATACAAAACAAAGGAAAAACATAACAATAAAGAAGACCCAGAGCGCCATCCAATCCCGCATAGCTAACATGAGAGTCTCCTTGCCAGACTTTTTGTTCCCATTCTTCTTGTCCAACTACCTTTGACCCGGCACTAACGGTGACTATATCGTCAAACTCTTCGACAAAGACTCCGCCAACTCGTCGCCCACGCCGGTAAATTCGTAGTGATTGTTATTTCGCGGGATCTCCCAGCCCCAGTAGCGCATATACGCTTCAACTTTGCGTTGGTATCTACCACAGGCTTCCAAATACAGATCCCTGTTATGCTGATTGCTATCCCATCGCTTAAAGGCTTCCTTGCGCCTCTTGACCCTGACAGCGTCGAACTTGTCTCGAGCGCGTGGAGCCGGTTCCGGGGCCGGAGGCGCATACTCGCATGCAAGAACGTGGAAGCGCACTTTCTCCGGACTCCTGTGCTGGCAGTGCGGGCTATTTTTCGCATAGTACACGTACCGGTGGCGAAGCCACTGGCGGAATTCCATGACTTTACTGGGGATTTCCCAGTTCGTGCCGTATAGGACCTGGTGGAAATCAATATTGAAAACAGAAAAGCTTTCAGGCTTTTCAGTCTCCCCTGCCAAACGCTTATTAATATTTCTTATAGTTTTCAAGTGCAAAAAGTCAGTAGACGTGGACTTACAGTCTGGGCTGGCAGGATACGTAAGAGTGGGCAGGCCGAGCTCTCGACCGCGAGAAATTCGGTAATCAATGAGGAAAACGTCCTCCAGGGCAGGCATATTCTTGGCCATAAATTGGTACAAATGGAAGGGATAGTTGGGCGAATCGCCGTAGTAGACGACGTGGTTATTCTCGTAGAGCCAGTACCTCACGGGGTGTTCCCATGCCCTGCAGTAGTGAAACGCGACGCGACAAAGATTGTCAAACATGGCAGGTAGCCGTGTTCCTTCTATAATGCTGGACCCGGCGTACATGAACAAGTCCATGTACTGGAGACATACGATATCGCTCGATCCTTGGAGCGTAAGCAATCGCCCGTCAGATGTCAACTGATTGCCTGGCATGTCGCGAATCTCGTGCGCAATCTGACGAGATTCGAAGCATGTGCGCTCCAGTGCCCTTAAATGACGCTCTGTTTGAATGGCGGCAACCGGAGTACAAAGATCGAATTGAAGTTGTCCATTATCAGTAGGGAGGACTTCTGGATCGATACGGATGAGCTCATCCACATCCGGGTATTCGGGACCATTGGTCGAATTGTACTGGCGGTTGTTGATTATCCCATGGATATACGTGTCTATGGACACAGGTGGTCTGCGACCAACGATTCTTGCGGTGTGCATTCGGCCAGAAGAAGGTATTGACATGGTCCAGATTTTTATCCGGATCTCGGCAGGCAGCTTCTTGAAGAGTGGAAACACTTCATAGTGCTTCATGATAATGAAGCGAAATTTATCTTGAACCATGGTGAATTACTGGCAGAGAAGCTAATGTTGCATGGTTTGTAAAGATTTTATATTCTCGTTTGTGAGAATAAATGAAGAAAAGTTGACCTTGAAAGGTCTTCAAGATGACCAACTGATGAAAGTGGCTTTGGAGATGAATTCAAGAGGAAAGAAGAGTTGAGAAAGAACGGGTCGACCGGGGAGACATGCCCTAGTTATATAAAAACTGAAGAAGAAAAAGGTTTGAAGAACCAGAATTTACTCTTGCATTTGAAAACTACGCTTGCATGAGGTGAAGTAAAGTTCGATACTATTTTCCCACACCCATTACTGGTGCTCACTTACAAGGCGGAGGAGGCTGGAACAAAGTTTACAAGCCGTTGATTAACCCCTCGTTCATGGGGTAAATTTCTTTCCTTTCTCTCCCACAATGTTATCCCCATGTTAACGTTATTGGGGCGTTTTTTAATTTCGCGCCACGATTAGCCTTCACATAGTATTCACGACCGATGGTGCGGCCAAGGACTGGTAGCTTCTGCAGTTTCACAGCGCCGGCAAAGTATCAGGACAGAGCTTCAAAAAACTTTTTATCTTCCCATCTAATAGGTACACACCTTCAACTTTTCTTAAGCTAGGGTATCTTCCATGTCTCATGAATTCTCCAATACTGCACGCCGAGCCCACTGCCGAAATCAGGCCGTCTTTTCTTAACTGGGAACATATTCTGCTAAGAGAGGACCTAATGCGGCCAAAACTGATTAAAGGCGATTTCTTTCAAACCAATTCTATAGATTTATTTACGCCTGATCAAATTCGCGCAAAAAGACTAAACTGGGCTCCTTGTACCCCATTCGTCAAGAACCGAAGGGTTCTGCAGGGCACACCCAGCCGAGCCACTGAGCCAGGCTCGGCAAGCTTCAAAGCGCACATAATCCTTCATCCTATCATTTTTTGCGCTGGAAATTTTTGCATCAGCCAAATCTAGTGTTGTTCTTCCCATGGAATCCCTTGCATTGACATTAGCTCCAGCTTTCGCCAGGGTCTTAGCCGCCAGCTTGCGCCCACAGCGGACAGCAATGTGCAGAGCTGTTTCTCCGGCCCGGTTTCTCGCGTGTATGTTGGCTCCATGGTCAATCAGCATCCTCAATATATCTGGTCCCAACTTGTAGTCACCATCTTCAGGCAATTGTGCCGCGAATGCCATAAGAGGAGTGTTTCCGTCGTAGTCGTAGTGATTCGGGTCGGCTCCAATGGTGAGAAGATGCTGTACCAGTTGTTGACGTAATAGGAGTCTTTCTCTTGAAGAGTCGAGCTGCCTATTCAACTTTTTCCAGTTTGGAATATTCAGGAAATCTAAGCCTAGGTGCAGCTTTTCCTCGACGCTACCAAGGCTGAGCGTTGCAAAAGCAAGGCAGTGTAAGCCATTTCGACCTTGCCCGTCTTCAAAGCTAGGGTCTTCACTTGCATGACGGACCTTCCTCAGATAGTCCCCCTCAATTGATATTTTCTCGTCTCGCAACGAGGGTTCTGATGAGCCACTTGTCGACGGCTGGTCCAGGTCCATGGCATCGAAAATCATTGAATGTGTTTGCCTAACGTGGGAGATACCGCCGGGCGCGACCACTCGTACACCGAACGCGTCCCTCTTAGCATAAATGCCACAGCCGCACAGTTGCTGCACTTTGTAAAGAGTAGCCGGCGACACCCCCAAGGCTTGTAAGGTGTGAAACACGGTACGACCATAATGGTCCGCTGAATAGACATGGACGGCTTTGTCTTGAGCGAGTCTGATGAGACCGCAAAACATATCCATGTCATCAACCATTTCTGGCCTCAAGACGTGAAGAAATGTTTGACCAGCTGCATTGGTCTGTTTCAGAAGAGAAAGGGGGATTTCTAAAGCAACGGCGGCATAGAGTTGATAGATTGTCCCCCTCGCGGCCAGGAGATGCAAGACAGAGTTGTTAAAAGCGTCCCTCTCTCGGAAGTCATTTGCTTCGAGGCAGCCGGATAGAATTCTTATTGCTTTTGGTGTCATGCCGAGGCTGGATACCCAGGGAGACTCCTGGATATCTTGAATAGCAGGACATAAACAGCGCCTATTGTAGTGATTTTCATCGTCCTGACGACACGTATGTAAATTGGCGTGCATTTCAATGAGGAGAAAGTCTCCGGGTAGCGGGTAAGGCCTTCCATCGAATCCTTGAGGCGCAGTGTCATCCGCTAGCCAGTCCATCACAGCCGACGTTCTATCTGAAGCGGGCGACGAACTTATTTGGCTATTAGTTGGACCGGTAAACCTCCGAACAAGCCTTTTGATGACACGTATATAAGGCTTTGTATACTCAGATAGAATACTCTGCAAGGAATCCGTGGTGCTGTCTGTGGAGGAAGACATAATGGTTGTGCGCCGAAGAAACGGAGCAAAAATGACTTCCTCCCGTGCCTCTTTCGGAGTCATAAGAGTACCAGCGGGGCTGCATGGTTGAGATCTTACAACTCGAGACATAGGGCTGCTTGGCGATGATGCTGACGGTGCATTGGCCCATTGAGGGGTCGGAACCTCAAGCAGAACCGGACTGATGCCACGTTCTTCTTTTATATTGGCGGGGAGACAAGGTGCTGAGATGGGGTCTGACGTCGAGCGAGAATGACTAGCTGTATGGTCTGGCCCAGATGCGGGAGACTGTGGATAAAGTCGTGTACACGACTGCGACAATTGGTCGACGCGTCGACCCATGTCTTTGACGTCTCGTGGTTTCAACCATCGCGGTTCTTTGTCCAAGAGTGAGTTGAGATTTTTATTCGCAGAGTCAGTGCCAGGTACTCCCGAAGGAGTGTTGTGGTGAATGACATCGAGAATCTTCTGGAGAGGCAGAGTCGTATAGACATAGAGACGAGCCATCTTGCGAAGTGTTGACTTTGTCCACATTGTCGGCCGTCCAGTGTGGGCATTAGGACTGTGTCCAACTGGAGATAGGGACGATTCCCTCGGTTTGGTTTCCCGAGGTATACTTAAAGCACGCACTGGTGATTTGTCCATGGTGTTGCTTGCTTCGTATTCGTGATGACGATGACTTGGTGTAGTATGATAGTATCTCAACCAAAGAGCGAGGGAGATGCCCTCGAACTTTGGTTCGATGATGCTTTGCATATGACATACAGCAAGACATCACGACGGGCTGGCCTTGATAATATACCAAAGAGAAGCCCCAGGCGTTCCTGTAGGAGATCGATTGCGACCAGAGCACAAACGGCTGAGACGGGGGCATCAAGAGGCGGCCCCCACGATGGAGGCCGTTGAAGAGGTCATTCGGGCGGGAAGTGGAGGAGGCGGCCCGTCAGGCACCGCCCGCCTGAAGGGATGATTTCCTCAGTGTGGACGTCTGGATCGCATGGGAGAGGAAAGAAGCGCTGTGATGCATCGCACTAATGGGCGTAGCACCGGAGATGCGTGGTGTTGAGGCCCGGTGCCTATCAGTCTGCCTGTGCACAGCCACCCACAGGGATTGGGTAGCCTCAGAGCAATTGAGGTTCGGAGGGTTTCACGGTTGCAGGAGGCTGCCAGGCGGACTGAGAGGCCACCGGTTGGAGCGATCGATGACACAATCTCGGAAGTTGAGTGATGGAATTGGTAGGAGAGGAAAAGATGTGTTTTGGGTCGTTTGACGTGGTTTGCTTCTACGTGCTCCCCATGTGTCGTGCGGGAGCAAGTGCGACCATAATCTTGCCGCATTGGGTGTGAGGAGATCCGGGGCAGGGAGTTTGGAAGGAAAACAGGTCCAGGCCGGATCTACGGCACTGAATTGAAGCGAAATTTAATGTGGCCTTCTACTGGCCAAGGTGACGGATCGATGCAAACTGGCATTGTGCAAACCATTCCAACATTTCTCTGGGCAATACGCTGTTAGCCGATCAGCGAGGAAATACGAGAGGAGGCGTATCAGAAGCGGTGAGCCACAGGCAAAAAGTGGCGGATGCTTCAGAGGCTGACAGCTTCGCGCTGGCTCATGAAAGCTCAGTGTCTGACACAGCGTGGAGGGCCACTGGCAGTCGCGGTATGTATTGCCTGTGCACAGCCTCTTGCTGCCTGGATTGGGCCGTCGCTGCGCCACCGAGCTGGTAGAAAAGCTGTGTTGCACCTCGCGAAAACGAGCAACTAATAAACATGCGCGCCAGGATTTTTAAAAACGCTGCGAGTATCAGTTTAGGACGAAAATGATCGCCGTGAGCTTGCCGCGAAGGAGATAAATTAGTGACGCTTCTCCATAGTAGTATCGGTAAGGTGAGATATTAATACAGTCACATCGAAGTGGCGTGTTATACTCTGCCATTGTGTAGCGCAGTACCTCCTGTAGTCAGTCCTGCCTGGCCTGGCTCTCCACCCGCTGAATACTTGATTCCTCTCTCGATAACCGGCACCAACAATACGGATGTTAGACCTTAAGACTAAAACGCGGCCTTTTATGATTTACTTCACGGGACTAGCCTACATCTATTATTTTTGTCAGATATTCGGTCCAGGTCTCGCACTCCAACTCGGTGTGCGCTCGCTGTTTTAACTTCCACTGTAAACTTAGGCTTCCCACGGCCGACTTGTAAATTTCGAGGCTTTAGCCTTGGCCTTTGCTTCGAGGGCCCTGCGACGAGGCTGAGTGCTGCTTGCTAACAGCCGAATTCCGTGAAATTCTTGGTCAGTTGGCTATGCTGCCTCCTTTCTGATGGCACGTCCAGTCTACCTAAGCCCACCGGATACTGCGAGCTTATCAATTCTCCCGCAGGTGTAGAGCCTCACTCCGCTCTTATGTATAGTAATAGAACTATATAGCGTGTCTCTATCTTCGAGGCACATCTCCCGTTCCACGATTTGGAACAATGTCCAGGGCAAAAGTAGTTCTTTCCCTGATCATGTTGCCTGAATGGCTGCAGAAAAGAAAGTCAGCACGTACGTGACATCAGGTTCGTTGCTGATACAGAAAAGGCGGCCTCAAAAACGGTGGACATTAGAGGTTCCCGCATAATCGAGGAACGCGGCCGAATTGAGATGGTAGCCGAACAGGCACGTGACTGCAAACTCCGCTCCGACATACAATGGACGCCACAGCTCACAGCTCACAGTAAATTCGCGAGCCTCCTCTATGAGGACGCTCATAATCTATCTCAGAGAGCCTCATTGAGACGTAAGACGTGGGTACATCATCCATGATGTCTATGCCCAGCAACAGACGATTGTTGCCACACCCGAAGTATGCCTCTAGTGATTCTAATCGAGCATGCTTGATGGCGGTAAGCGACCTCCCGCCTCGTCGAACACCTGCAGTTGTCGTTGCATGTCAAGCTTGTCGATCAAGAAAGATCAAATGCGACGGCAACCGTCCAGCGTGTGGACCTTGCTGCCTGAAAGCACGAACCTGCGAGTATCGGGTTGATATCGGCCTTAGCCGAAGAGAGCATATGGAGAAAAAACACCAAGCACTTCAGGAGGGCGTCGAGTCCTTTTCTTCGCTATATCGATACTTGCAAAGTCGGCCTGCAGATGAGGCAAACGGTCTCTTCGAACGAATTCGCAATGGCTTCACGTTGGAGTCCGCGCTTGAGTTCGCGAAGGACCACGAAGAGTTGCCGGAGGACCAGGAAGAGTTGCCGGAGGACCAGGAAAACAGTCCTTCCATTTCGGGGTATCGCAGCTCCAGCTACAGACTTGAGTGGAGCCCACAGATTCATGACTGCAACCAGCTCTTTGAGCACGAACTACTGTCAGGCGAGACTTCAGATGCAGTTAAACAAGCTCTGCACGATGGCATCGCATGCTTTTTCTCCTACCTAGGCACCATGTTTCCTGTTATCACGGAAAACGAAGTGGCTACCGTCATGACGACGTTTCTCGCACCTCTCTCCGAAAGCGAAGGAACAATAGAGAGCCAGGTTGTCAATAAAAAGATTGCCTACGGTGAGCTACTAGCCATCTGTGCCCTAGGCTTCCAGTACGATAGACAGAATTTGCCGGATGGCAATTCGTCAATTTGCACACCATTCTACCAGAAAGCTCGGCTGTTCCTCGATTATGTCGTAGAGGAGGCTCCTCTGCGTGCAATGCGGATGTGCTGCTATCTAGGGATATACAATGTTCTCGCTAAATCATCTTTAGCGGTATCCTATACCGGTAAGCTACCTGCGATAATGTACTAGTTAGCTTCATTACTAAAAACAGGCCTGTAGATTGGGGCATTATACTTGGCTCTATAAATGGACTAGCGGAGGGAAGAAAGCCGCTAAACATTTCGGAAGACGATTACACGACCTACCTCAAAACGTTCAGAGCTCTCGTCACGGTGAGAAGTTGGGTAACAGCCACGCTTGGGCACATCCCTAGTCCGGAAGTGGCCCGGCTTATTCATGTGCGATAACGAGTATCACGAAAAGAGTTGCGCTGCTAACCCTGCCGTTAGGAAACGAGCGAGCAGATGACCGGGGGTCCCGATTACACAGGGCATAACGTTATGATTGATGTGCTTCAGCAGAATCTGGCCAAGATAACACTTCTCAAAGCTAGTATTCTTCGGGCAGCTGCATGTTTCCGGACACTGCCGCCGGCGGTCTTGACGCAGCTATGCACGGATCTCGAGTCGTGGCGGTTAAATCTGCCCGACTTTATGCGCCTCGAAGCCCTGGTCATATCCTCCGATATTTCTCCCGATCGACGCCGGCTCATCTTCTATATGCACCTATTTTACATGTCAGCCATCATGCTAAAAGCTCGAGCTGTACTTGCGCGCCAAGGCGTAGTAGCATCTTATTTTATGATACCAGAGAGGCGTGCCGCCGTCTCGGAAGGAATCTACGCAGCGCGCAACTCAGCGCGTCTTCTGGGGCTAATCTATGATGAGAATGCAGTAGTGAAGAACTGCTGGGTAACGATGTAAGACACGTGCCATTATATGGCTACTACCACAATGGACAAACACTGATATAACCAGCCAGACATCAATGCTACGTCACGTTCTTAATGCTAAATTACGCCGCTGTTAAAAGTTTCCTCGCTGGAGCGGATAGCAATACCCGAGAGCAAGACAGGGTCGTATCAGGCAGGTGTATCGACATACTTAAGCTGTGCGCCTCTAAAGACAGAATTGGGCGCCGCTTTTATTCTCGGCTACTAAAGATCCAGACTTTCCTCCTGGATCGCTTGTCAACATCCACCGAGCACGCGTTGGGCCGGGCTACCACTCTCAAGGATGAGCCACAGAGTGATTCATACTTGTTCGTTCAGACGAACGGGGTAACAGAACTACATCAAGTGATGCACGACATGTTGCTGATGCTGTGCTATCCACTTCCCCAGCTGGACGAGAGCCCCAGCGACAGGTTGCGTTATTCAATGATAGTTGAAGCTTGTGTGAATGCTGATGTTAGTTTTGCGCAACATCTGGCACCGCCCTTTAATATAGATGTGGATCCGGTGTCTACTGGTCTTTTCCCGCCTGATGAGTCTTTGAAAGCGAGATACAGTCATGGAGAGGAGGACGAAGGCTTCGTTAGTGACTCTGTGCCTTACGGCTGGGCCGTATCAGCATGGACCGGTGATTCTGCGGTTGGGGGATCACTGTCGTCATACGAATCAACGATTAACCAAGACGCAAGCAGCCGGAAAGAAACAAATGCTGAAGAAGCTGAACAGCATCTAGAGATTCCCAACTGACCATAGATATAGGTCATTAAGACCATCTATTAGGCTAGAAACCAAACACGGTGCTGACTCTGAATTTCGCCCACTGTGGCTGTGACAGCTACAAAACCGTTTTCCACACGCAACTGAAGCTCAACACCACATTGTACCTTCGATTCGTACCAGTTGTACCGCACCAATGGCGCAGAGAAGTCGCCCAAAAGTTGATCATTGGCGGAACCTCACACCCTTACGTCCTTTGGTCGCAGAAGTTTACCTATGATCATCAGTCATAATGCCCGTCTAGAGTGATGATCTCGTACAACGTAAAGATGACACCCTTAATATCGTCCCGATCAGGCGTATAGTGCTTGTCGATCATGATTGAGTAGTTGAAGTCGAAGGTTCGAAGATTATCTTCTTCATCAATGAGCAAGTTTCGTGGAGCTATATCTTGATGCATAATGGCCGTACCGGTAGTTCAGGTCATCTACCACAGACAGGAGCTGGTAAAACCACCGAAGACGAAATGGCCTAGTTGTAGCATTATTGTCTTTGAGCGTGCCGCCGGAGATAAACAAAGTGGTGAACCCGGCAATCCCTCCAGTTATATTATTAAGTACGACGGAGTCGAAAGGGACAATGTGTGGATGATCGCGAGACAAGCGGCTCCCGCTGTTGAGTTCATACCAAGTTCGGAACATGCCATTCTCCATGAACTAGTACTTGAATACGGCGGTCTCCGTGGGAATTTTGCTAACACACGGAGTTCTTTGGTACGATACTAGGTCGACTTGAGGCGCTAGTCTGTCTAGCTCGTTCAGGCTTGCCAAGTAGATAGTCTTGATAGGAAATGGAAGTTCCAAGGCAGCCAATGGACGGGCAGTTGACATACCAGGCCACGTCATCTTCCTGGTTTGTAGATATCATAATGGGTCCGTCCGGTTCTGAGAAGCGAATTCCGTAGACACCGTCGCCAAGGTGGTCGACATGTTTTTGGAGCTGCGCCATGCAGATGTCCTCGCTATCGTCGACATCTTGAACCGGGGCTGGCGGGGCCTACGTGACTGAGAAATGCCTTCTCTGGTCTAGATCCCGTAATGTGCCAAGTGTAAGGGCCGCCGGTGAGCAAGTTGCCCGATCCTGCCCAGAGCCGGTCTTTAGGGTCGATGATGTTTATAGGTGTTGGCAGCCAATAAGAGAACAGAAAAACATAATTAGACAGCGAAAATGAAAATAAGAGTCGAGGACTCGGCTGCAGGGATCGCTGGGCAACGTGTGGCTTGCTGTATTCACGTACTGGGTATTTCTCTACTCAGCTTCCGTCCCTTTTCACTGTCTTTTTCCATTCCCCTTCTTCTCTTTTCTCAACTACAAAAATCTTTACAGCGGCTATACCTCGATTTACAGCTAACAGAGCGCATTTCTCAGTCAAGTCAAAACATCGAAGCCTTTCAGGTCGCGTCCGCTGACACTACGCCGTAATAATACTCGCCGTAGTTAGCGCCCAGACGGTCAGTTTGCGCACCACCTGAAAAATGGCCCAAACAATAACGCGCTAAAATAGTAACCCCCCAGACCAGAACAATCGATTGGGTCTGGCGGCTTCCCACTTGAAACGTGGCGCTGGGGTGGGTGGCGCCAGAGTTTGAGTGAACCCGTCCTTCTCCAGGCACAACCCGTCCCTACCAACCAACTTGTCGGGTCAGGGACGACGAACGTTAACAGCCTCCGAGGAGAGCAAGTGGTGGAGATTACAAAACTACCCGTATGTACAGTTGAAAGGTGAAATTCGCAGGCTTGTTGCAGCAAAGCCACGACTAACCATGTTGAGAGCCAAACTATCTCGGCGGCCGCGTCCGTCGTTTCTAGCGGCTCCATTCAGCATCACTAGGTTTTTTTTTCTCGCACCAAGAACAGGAACCCACTAGCTTACCGAGGCCAAAGCCCATAATTAGTAAATGTCACCATTCTCCGGCCCTGGAAATTGTCCCCATCACGAACGGCACGGCGGCCACCACTGGTATGCAGGTACCGCTATCTATCATGCCGTTTCACTTAGATAGAGTGCAGTCCTCGGACTATTCAGGGCCCCGCCCCCGCGTAATGCACCGTGGCACGTTATTAAGAGATATGAGGTAGTCGTGGGACTGCAGAACAGTAAGCACGCTGTTTGTATTCGGCGCTTTGTTCATGGCTTAATTGCAGGCATGAAGCAATCTAGCGGCAGTAATGCGGGCACATCATTAGCGACGCTCGATATTACTCCATCCTAGTACCAAGGAAATGCATGCCGCCAAGGCTTCAATGACGTCTTGGGTGTAGAATGATACGAACAATGTTGGACGGTCTGCAAATTCCGTCGCAGAGTACAAAATAGTGACTAGCCCCCCGGATCTTATACAGTTTCCTCACCGCGTACTGAGGCATCATCGACTCAGAATGTGTAAAAACACTTCACCCTGAACCACGGTACATTATCAAATGACAAAGCAAAACACAAGTGCCGGCAATGGATGGAATCTGACAGCCACAGACAAGTACTGTAAAGTGACCAGTTGTTAGCGAAGATCCAGCCCTTTCACGCTTGCGCCCAAAACAGCATAGCGTCTATCCGCATGAGCGCCTAAAATTGGTTCTTTTCCCCTTTTAGGCTGCGCTTGGCGCCGAGAGGTGGGCCGTCCCAAATTTCCAACTTCCGATGGCTTGCTCCTTTTGTCTAGTGTCGCTTTTTGTTGTCTTTCTACTCATATTAGGCGGGTATTAGTTTTTGTTGTTTGACAGACGCCAGAGAGAATAAGGAGTAAGAGGTAGGACGAGTGAAAAAAGACGGGTTCTTTTTCGTACATCTAACTATAAATCCTGACAGTTCTTGGTGCTAGGGCTACTCTCTATTGCATACCATACCATGTTCGAGTAAGTAACTCTATCATCTGTTGAATCACTTTAGACGCCCTGTGAGACATAATGCACGTATGTAAGGCGTGGCGATTCGCCAATGGTCACGGCGCGTGAACCATGTAATAACCCTTGCAAGTGCCGTGCCCAAATCTCGGACGATGGGGTTACCCCAGCGTAGCCTTGTTTCTCGTATCCGAAAAGAGATTGTCATCATTCTGCCTTCTGGGATAGGAGATTTAACACTACGGCGTGTAAGGCGACAAATTACTTGCACCAAAGATGAAGATAGATCTGATTTATGAAATATTATATTTTGTCTCCGAGAGGGCTTATCCAGACCTGCTCTGAGCAAAAGAAGAAGAAAAAAAGAGCAAAAACATAAAGTGCTTTCCTATCTAAAAATAATATGCGTCGTGCGTTTGATCATGTACGTTTCTTATGTACTTGAAAAAGAAAAGAGAACAAAAGCCAATCGTCCAAAGAATATAACAACCTCCCATAGTCGTATCAAAAAAAAAAAAAAGGCAAACACGTAAATTCTCTTTTTTGCTTTATTGTTCCATCATGAGCTTAAAGATTTTGGCACGCAAAATACATGATTTGCTATTCTTTTCTTAGAAGACGGCGGCAAAGATACCGGCAGCGACGGCAACGGCATCGACGGCGAAAGAGCCAGCAGCACCAGTGACAGTGGGAGGCTGAGTGCCGGCAGGAGGCTTGTTGGTACCGACGGGGGGCTTGTTGGTGCCAGCAGGAGGCTTCTCGGTGCCACCAGGGGGCATGTTGGTGCCGCCAGGAGCCTTGGAGGTCCAGGTGGGCTCCTCAGTGACAGGGCAGACTGTGGTAGAGACGGGGATGGTCTCGGTGATGGTGGTGACAGTCTTGGTAGGGCAGTTGGGGACGTCAGTAGGGCACTGAGTGACGGTGTGGGTGGAGGTGACGCAGATGGTCGAGGTAGTCCACTTGGTGGTCTTGGTGGTCATGCCGCCGGTGCCGGTAGGCTTCTTGGTGGTGGTAGGCTTCTTGGTGGTAGGCTCGTGAGTCTCCTCGCTGGTGGGCTTCTGGGTGGTGGTAGGCTCCGTGGGCTTCTCAGTCGTGGTAGGCTTGGTAGGCTTCTCAGTCGTTGTGGGCTTGGTAGGCTCCTCGGTAGTGGTAGGCTCCGTGGGCTTCTCGGTGGTGGTGGTCTTCATCGTGGGAGTGTGGGTAGGCTTGGTAGTAGTGCCGGTGCACTCGCCGTGAGTGACGCAAGTGCAGGCAGACGAGACACGGTTAATGTTGCCGCCGCAGTTGACGAACTGGGTAGGGATGGCAGCAGCGTCGGTGGTGGTGCCGGCGAGGTACTCGGGGCAGAACTTCTGGGCCTTCTCGATGAAGCGCATGTCAACAAGGTTGCGGTAGCAGTTGTCAGGCTCGCAGCAGGGGAGCTCGTTGGCCACAACGCCAGCGGCGAGGGCGGAAAGGATGACGGCAGTCTTCATTGCGATGGGTTGATGAAAGGTATTAGACACTAAGTGTGTGGTGTTGAGTGGGCTGGTATTGTAAGATTGAAGCGAGTGTAGATGCAATCCAAGAAACGAGGGTCTTGTATAAGCGAAAGTACAGGATGTTGTGAATGGATAGAATCAAGAAAGAAAAAGAGTAGATCACGGATGATATGCCAGGGGGGAGGGTTGCACTTATACTTGAGCCGCTCCCATCCACAGACGAGGCGAACGGGGAGACGGCACACACACCTTTGGACGCCGGTCCTCTCCTCCCCTGGCATCGCCAACAGAATGGATCCTCCTGTACGGGTCGCCGCTGCGAGGTACGAGTACTCGTCCTGGGCTACCGCCCATGCCATCCGATACTACGGTTACTCGCATAACGACTGGATCAGAGCAAACCGATGACGGCCGGGGTGGTGGTGGTCCCCCATCCGGCGCCTGGGAACAAGTCCACAATACGAGCCGGGACTCCGTAAATAGTAAACTGTCAGTACCTTACGGAGAAGATCCTTGGAAAAAGGTCCGTGATGCCAGCCTACTACGTCGTAGTGGGAGCACCAAGTACGAGCCCCGGGGCTAGTATCAGTCAGGCCCTCCACACCTCTCGGGATACATACAAGGTAATCAGTAAATTCTTAGACTAGCAAGAGAGACTACAGTTAGCAAGATGCTAATAATGGAAAGCAGAATTGGCCCTGGGGGGTAGTTACATAGTCTGTCTCGACTGAGTACTAAGTGCGTCTTGCAAGTACCTGACTACGGGTGTAAAACTGCCACAGTAGGCAAGTACACAGAAGACAGACGGGACGGGGCGGGCGGAGTGGTTAGTCGCTGGCCGCCTGGTGACAAGCAGGATCCTTCTCCTTGGTGCTGTTTGGTGCCAAAAAGATGGGGACGCAGTGGGCAGCACACCAGCCAGGGGCAGCCCACCACCACCCACAAGCACGGCTCACACAACCGTTCAGCGACCACAGCACGGCCTTGGCCCCGTCCACACCACCCCTGCTCTTCTCGTGTTTCCCACCAACGCATCTCTCAGGAGACCGGGAGAGGAGTGAGAGGTGTGGGAAGGCCCTTTTCCGCCCACTGCAACGTTGACTGCTTGTTCGTCCACAAAAAGCGCCTTTTCTTTTCTGCTGTTTCACCAATCATGTCAGGGGCTTTGCCATATTCTGCAGGTGTCTTTGGGCTGCTAGCCGGGGGGAACCATAGCCTGTGTGTACTCGTACTTCGTAGTGTGGCAGCCCAGCAACCGACCATTGGGGAGCGAGTTTGTGCCACAGCAGTACGAGGTGATTAATTTTTTTTATTTTTTTTGAAATCCTTACATTCGTATGCTTGTCTATCCAGGTGGATTGATGGCTTGGAATACGCTAATTACTTGGGGCTGTTTGTTTTTTTACTGGGAACTCAGGCCGTGGCTGCTGCTGTTGCTGTTGCTGCCCAACAACTTGTCCCATCCTCTAGTTTACGCCTGTAATCTGCCCGGACCTTGTATTAATATTAATACATTACTCTCTTTTTTGTTTTCCAAGCTTTTTCTATGGAGATGCTCCAACGAGTAAACAACGGCCTCTAGCTTCATTTCGCGGGCCTGCTGCCGGTAGAATCCCTCCGTTGCCCTTGTTTATTACCATGCCCATTGTTGGTAAAGGCATCGTGCACGGGCACCAGCAAACTCGTGTCTAGCACCAACAATACGGCTTCCTTTGGGCACGACAATACGAAAATTTGATCCTTCAGCAGACAAGGCAGCAGCCCAATACCAAGACATGTACCCTTATCCGAATCTTGGTTGTCAAACATCTCACTGTTTGCCGACTTTCTGGAGCCTCTTTCCACTTTGATAGGGTCCAAGTCATCCATCCGCCCACTTTGACTCAAAATACGCACAATGATATCACCGGGCCACTCCCCAGTAGTTGAACAAAGTCTCGCTTGTCTTGTTGCGGCTAATGTACTGTAAGCCACCAAGTGGGCTTGTTACGAGGTTCCTGCTTCTGTGACTGGATTCCCATAATCCTCGCATTCATGCATCCTTAGAACCCTGTAATATCACCATGGTATGGTCCCTCCGGAATGCCGTTTTGTGTGGCTTTTTGGAGACTCGGGTGATGGAAAGTGACATGCAAGAGACATCACATTCGCCCGTCGACGCCGTCAAGGCTTTGGTTCTCGTGTTGCATGAATCACCTGTTTGCCGCCGTACAAGCACAGAATACAAATGCAGGAACCAGGAAGAAGACTGCCGCGAAAACCGTGGTTACATGCTAATTATTTCCTTTTTGCTCGTATACGTCTTACAGCCCTAGCCTTGAACTTGTCGTTGAGGGGCTTCACGAACGATGCATCAAGTGGGTTTTACCTGTCAGCGCTATGTACGAGTACTACGAGTAAGAGTCAAGTTGCAACATGACGTATTTAGAGACCCCCATAAGAAGTCGCCAAGCTTCCCACGATCTGGAGAACTTGGGCGGACGTCCAGCATTGAATAGCCTCGAGTTTGTAGTCCCATGATGAACTGGTCTTACATTAACTCGAGTAAATCAGTATCTGCAGTATCCGTATTTATCACCAACAAGGAGCCACCCGGGCGACTCATCCCCTCTCATCCCAGCCTTCGGGTGGCAACCCGGCGTGACATGGTGGTGGTGACCTCGGGGCTAGTCACTAGCTGCAGGATTTTTTTAGTACCCCAGCTGAGACATGGGCTGCTCGCCTGCCTTTCAAGGCACTTCCAACCCTCCAATCGAGATTCGAAAAAAAAAAACCAGCTCACTGTGACCTTCACCCAGTTGACAAGGGGCGAAGTACGAAGTCCCCTTGGCTGCGTTGACTACTGCACGCAGATGGGCATCGTGTGTTGTCACTGCCGTAATTAAGAAGCCGGCTGCATAGCTTTCTTTGTTACACAGCAGCGCTTTGTTGTACATGATGGTCTCGTACTTACAAAGCTAATTTATCGTATGCATGGAAGCACAATATTGACAAGGCTATCGAAAAGGTATCCCGCAATACACAGACCGCCAACAAGTGTAATTCGAAACAGCAAATTGATATGCATGTGTAGCAAAATGATTAAAAAACAAGACAATGAGAAAAAGCTATACGCCCGGACCCCTGATGCAAAACGCGATAGGGTGCCTTTTCTTTCCCACCCTTTTACTCCTGCATGGTCGAAATGCAGGACTGCACATCATTCCGCCGTGACGCCTTCTGAGCAGGGCTTCTTTTTCGCGGTGGCTGGCCGCGCCAAGAAGGAAAAAGAAAACAAGAAAAAGGTCCCAAGAAGATCGGACGCCTTCTGCCGTCTCGGATGGGAGAAGGCGATGTTTGTGCTAAGACAGTGCGGGATATTTTCTTCTTTTCAGCTTCATAGTTTGGTTCCTGGGGAGCTTTTAGACGCCTATTTCGACAATACGGGTACGGCCCCCGTCACTGAACTCTACTCTAGTTTCAGGGTATGGGCTATTAAAAGATGAAATCTAAAATTAATGACTGGGCACAGTATCCGCTCCTATGAACAGACAGTAACAAGCGAGACATCTTCACCAATGCCCAGCTGAGAGCGCCCACAAGCCAAGGTGAGTAACGCGATTCAAGTAGCGTTCAGTAGCAAACACGGCAAAAAGTAGTCTCAGATCCTCTCATGCCGGACTCAAATGTCCTTTCTTTTTTCTTGCCTTTTGCTCGGGCTTGGCCGGGAATCCGCGAAGTTCAAGATCTAATTACTAGTGCTCTAAGTGCCCTCGCCGTGGGTTGGGTCGGTGTATCAGGTACATGCATGAATACGAGGATTGACACGGCAACATTCTCCATCCTGGTGCAGCGCCTGTCAAGCACCCAATGTATGGGTGTGAGTGGTTATACAATTGTGCGATTTTATTGGACAATGCTGTCTGCGGGCTGCTATGGCTTTGGTCGAGGACATATTAACGCTTTGTACTCGTACAGCTACAATTTACCCCAAAGACTCGGCACACTGCTCATCGTATCTTCGCCATGTTGGCGTCCCCCGTTGTCCGGGATATGCTGTCCGCACGGGCCGAATAAAACACTCTGCTAATATAATAAAATTAAGCCGTTGAATGGTTCCCTCGCAATTAATATATGCCGGAGATTGACCAAGGCAACTGCCCGCCGCAGTCAATATTTTTGAAGAAAGTATCATACACATACGTCGTACGGTACATGCGAGGTGTTTCACAGCGTACCGTGTGCTGCCGGCGATTAATCCGCATGGAGTCTCGGGTGTCGACGTTTCGGAAGCTTGCAGCCGCGTGAAATCAGACTATGGCGGAATTCTCTACTTGTCACACAGTAGTCAGTGGTGATGGTTCTGTCGTGCGTCGTTCCGCTGTCCCGTTACGTTGATCTACAACAACGCTGCGTTTAGACGAAATTGCCCAAATTTTGTGTTGACAAGGTCCAATGCAGGGGAAATGTCGCATGTATGCGCCTGGAGCGTGACTTATTCCGGCAAATGAATCCATTTCAAAGTGCTTCTGGTGATTTGCAAGCTCCGCTAATGACAGATTCCTTTTGGACGTTTCAACTAGCAAATCAACATTCACAGCGACACATGGCGCAAGGAACAAATCCTAATTTGAAAATGTATACTTTTATCTTTCATGGTATCACTAGTCATACCAAGACTTTCCCGGCACGCCGCCAAAAAGCCTGGCATCCAGGAGACAGGCGACACTGTTTTGCTCACAAATCATTCCCTCAGCAACTCCGATTCAAACTCCCAACAGCAAAGAAATCGACTTTTTCCTTCTTCATTATTCATACCAGTAGCCCAGTCGCTTAGTTGTTATTAACCAAGACATAACGGAAGCGAGCCTTGCCATCTTCCAGGTCGACGATGGCCTGGTTAGCCTCGCTCATAGGGCGCTGCTCAACCCAGGGCTTGATCTTCTGGTCGGCGGCGAACTGAAGCATGTCGCGAATCTCGGCAGGGCTGCCAATGGCGGAGCCGGCGATGCTGCGACGGCCAAACAGAAGACCGAAGGGCACCAGAGGGATAGGCTCCTCGGGAGCACCAACCTGGACAATGGTGCCATCCAGCTTAAGAGTGTTGATGTACTCATTCAGAGGCATCTGCGAATTTGTTAGCCAAGGCCGTCTTCGTGTACTTCTATTGCTAGATGGCTGTACATACCTTGGGAGAAGAAACCGTCGAGATGATGACGTCGAAGCGGCGCCTGCTCTTCTTGGACCAGCCCTTCTCATCATCGGTAGCGATGTAATCGTCGCAGCCCAGCTTGAGAGCCTCATCGCGCTTGGAAGCCTTGCGCGAGATACCAACAACCTCATCGGCGCCCAGAGCCTTGGCGAAGAGCACGGCAAAATGGCCTAGACCACCAACACCTGCGATACCGACAGTCTTGCCGGGGCCAACGCCCCAGTGCTTGAGAGGTGAGTAAACGGTGATACCACCGCACAGCATGGGCGCGGCAAACTCGGGTGCCAGGCCGTCGGGAATCTTCATGACAAAGTGCGACACGGCACGGTGGTACAGCGCGTAGCCACCATACGCTTTATCACCATTGCGGTGAACACTACCAAAAGTGTTGATGGGGCCAGACTCGCAGTATGGCTCGCGCTCCGTCTTGCAGGGCTCGCAGGGCTTGGGGTCGCGGTTCTGGCACGAGTCGGCCTGGGCGCCGACACCGACAATATCACCAACCTTGATGTTGCCCTCGGCCTTGCTACCGACGCGGACGGCGACACCGACAATCTCGTGGCCGACGACGCAAGGGTAGGGCGTCGGGCCCCAGCCAGATCGGAGGGTGTGCACGTCTGAGCCGCAGATGCCGGAGTGTGTGATCTTGATGTCGACGTCGGTCTCTTCCCACTTCTTGGGCTCAAACTCCTTCCAGACCATCTTGCCCTTTGCAGAGTCGGCATCGAGGCCAACCCAGCCTTCGAACTTGTAATCAGTCGACATTGTGACGTAAGAGGGGGGATGAAGTTGAGTTTTTGAGGTATATGAAAACTGAACTAGATTATGCTTTGCGGTAATGATGTGATTCAATCGCAAAGGTGTGATATAGGAGGGAAAAGAACCAATATCGACATTGCAGACCCGGCGGCTCCCTCCTTTTTATTTAGCACCATTCTTCCACTGACAGCAACACTGGAGCCGGATTTCATCATCGGTTTCGTTCTAAAGCCTACTAAGGACCCGCTAGTATGTGGTAAGTCCCGCGTTACCGACAGCAACCAAAACTCCGCCTGCAATTGAAAGCAGGTATTAGCTGCTGGGCGTAAAGGCAAGACCTGGATTGGAATCTTATCGCCGATACACCTCACATCAAAGACTGCGTCGGGGATTAGCCCCTGCAGTCTGGCGTCTAAGAGCGCTTCGGCGATATGGAAGAGTGGAGATATTCTGGGTCTTTGATCCCAAGTTTTGCCTTGCATCACAATTTCTTTTGTCTGTTCCAGTTAAATTATTCTCTGTACCTAGGAGTGATTTATAATCTGAAATAACGGAATTAACGGTCATAGCAGCGGTCTGAAAGTCCGGCTTGCTGCGAGGTTCCAGAGCCAAAAACCCCGTTCCGGGAGACCTGCATACGAGTAAGTAAAAGGAGCTATAGATTGGGCTAGAGTTACGGTGCAAGGAGAGCACAGAGACGTGTAATTTATAAACATCATGCATTATGAAAGGCTTCCGCGAATTGTAAGCTCTAGAATGACCGCTACTGCAAGATATAGGGATCAATTCGCTTCAGCTTAGTGTGGGACTATAGCAATCGCTGTCGTCTTGATACTGCGGAGGAGAGCTTCAGCCTAGTATTCGCACCGGCTATCCCGCTGAGCTTTACGTCAAAACTTGAGCGGCCACGTTTCATGCAATGCATACGGATTCAGGATACTAAGTTGAACTGTTACGCCCGTAAACGAAATTTATCACATCAATACTTCATATTTACAAGCTATTCAACGCTGCCTCCGAGTAGTTACCGGGTCGGCCGAATGTCTCCACAGTACGGACTACCGGCTATTTGGGGTACGTACCCTTTGTTCCACGGACCCACATTGGCTTCGAAATGGCGTCATATCGATCAAATCTTTGTGGACTGTGGCAAGGACGCGGTGTCACTTTGCAGATACTCGGCTGACATTTGAAATTATAGTTTATTGGGAGTTTACTGATTTGCCACGAAGGATTGTTGCAAGTTTTCACTTGTAATTACTCCAGTTGACGCTGTAGTGATCCGCTGCCTGTCTATATTGAGTTGAGTTGAAGAAGTGAAATAGAGACGGGACGCAGCATGGAATGGCCCTACCGCTTTCCAATACTTACGTAACGGTACTGTAGATGGATCTCATTCTATCTTTGGGCATGACTATACGTTTTGCAAATGTTTCCGGTAGCAATATTCTGTGAAGATGATGTTTAACAAAGCGAAACTGGGTATAGGGTAGTTCTCTACGAAGAACTTGCAGACGAACTGCGCATGGCCAAGAAGCATGTTTCTCTCTAATATTATTATATCAATTTATCTAAATAAACTTTGCAAGGTTACATTGCCGTTTAGGGGGCGGGGCGTGTCACCTGGTATTTCTTCATTAACTGACTGCATCTCAAATCCACACAAATGCGTCTGGGGCAATGCGGAGGGTAAAGATGCTGTCCTGCACGTCCAAGTAGATGGCCTGCTTGGTCCAATCTTCCGCTGCCTGATCTCTGAATGCAGCAAATGCGCCACCAGATTGTGCTATTTATAGGATACCTTTGAGCGTACACCTGAGCCAGAATGACAGGCCTATACTCATACGCTATTTTGTACTGTAAAGTTATGGCATACTTTGATAGTTTGTTTTCTGGCCGGTAGTACCAGCACACTGGCCATTGTATAGTATAATTGCTTTGAATTTTCTTTATTGCGCGGGCCAAAATACCATTTACCTCACACAGACTGTTTCACTACGCAGTTTGCTGGTCTGTTTGATAGCCGGTGCTCCGTACACGTTGGCAATCCGGCGTAGGTGAGTGGCCCCCTCAAGCTACCGAACGAAGCTACCGAACAAAGACCGACCGGGTAGCTCAGAAAAACGATTAAGAATTCCCAGTGCTTTGTTCGGGAGGAGAAATATTATTTTAATGATCCTCAGTTTTTTTGTAGTGTCAAAGAAATATTCCATCAAATCGAGCAAAATGGATAAAAATATCTGCTCCTAATTACTAACCCCGTACTGTAAATCTCATTCGGGCGGCCCGACCGCAACCCGAATCCTCACAGTTTTTTCTCATCTTGGCGTTCCTGACCCAGCCCCATGCACTGACATTCCGTGCCAATCAGCGGGCCCCGAGTGTTCCCGATATGCCACCTAATTTTTTTTTTTTTCCGTTCTCTTCCCCCCTGGCTTGCGGACCCAGAGCCGCCGGGCCAGCAAGGTTGGCCACGGCTGGTGTGTCACGCCAGTAGCCAGGGGAGAGAAAAAAAAGACCTCACGACTCCAAAAAAACTCTCTTCTTTTTGACCACCCCATCCCCACGTTTGACATTGTAAAAGGTTCACTTTTGACCCTTTCTTGATCTTGTCTCTCCTCCCCGCTCCGTCTTTTGTGTATCTTCCTATCACTTGACATTTTCTTCAGTCCATCACAATGGCTTCCGACTCGAAATCTACCGGCTCGACCAAGCTCGATGCCGTCGTCCAGAACGTCAAGGCTGCTGAGCCCAAGAAGCTCACCGGCATTGACCTGTACTCCCGCTTCGCCCTCGCTGGTGCCTTTGGCTGCTCCATCACCCACGGTGCTCTGACTCCCGTTGATGTGTAGGTTTCCCCCTGTCCGCTGCTTCCTGTCCTCGCCTTTGCGTCAAGCTTTTTCTGCTCGCGCCTATCGCGCCTATCCGTCTCGACCGGCATCGCAGCCGCGTCGCGGAGAATCGTGGTCGCGCCTGCCTCGGTCGGCACTCGTTTGCCAGCTGCCAACGGCCGGGCGCCGTGGTTATTTCCTTACCGAGCAATCGCCTAATCGCGAGAACAACCACCTCGACGACAATACACCTTACCACACGAGTCAAATTGACTAACAATCTTTCGAATGCAGCGTCAAGACCCGTATCCAGCTTGACCCCAAGACCTACAACCGTGGTATGATTGGCGGCTTCCGCCAGGTCATTCAGAATGAGGGTGCTGGCGCTCTCCTGACTGGTTTCGGTCCTACCGCCGCCGGTTACTTCCTCCAGGGTGCCTTCAAGTTCGGTGGTTACGAATTCTTCAAGCAGCAGTCCATCAACGTGCTCGGCTACGAGACTGCCTCCAACAACCGTACTGCCGTCTACCTCGCCTCCTCCGCCGCCGGCGAGTTCTTCGCCGACATTGCCCTGTGCCCTCTTGAGGCTACCCGTATCCGTCTCGTCTCCGAGCCCACCTACGCCAACGGTCTCATCGGCGGTTTCAGCAAGATGCTCAAGAACGAGGGTGTCGGTGCATTCTACGCTGGTTTCGGCCCCATTCTCTTCAAGCAGTAAGTGCTTTTTTGCCCGCTGTTCCGAGCTGGCATTGTTCTTCAGGCGGTGCCAGCAATTTTGACATGGACCCACTTATTAACACCAGGTGTCAACTTCTAGGATCCCTTACACCATGGCCAAGTTCGTCGTCTTCGAAAAGGTTTCCGAGACCGTCTTCCGTCAGTACCCCAAGGAGAGCCTCTCTGATGGTATGCAGACCGTTGCCAACCTTGGTTCTGGTCTGATTGCCGGTTTCGCCGCCGCCATTGTCTCCCAGCCCGCCGACACCATGCTTTCCAAGATCAACAAGACCAAGGGTCTCCCTGGTGAGGGCACTGTCTCTCGTCTAGTCAAGATTGGCAAGGAGCTCGGCCTCCGTGGCTCCTACACCGGTATCGGCGCCCGTCTCTTCATGGTCGGTACCCTGACCGCCGGTCAGTTCGCCATCTACGGCGATTTGAAGCGCACATTCGGCGCTGTTGGTGGCGTAGAAATTGCCAAATAAATGCATTGTGCAGCATTTTGGCGCATCGCGGACACGGTCTCGTGATGTAGGAACCAAAGGGGACGAGTGGGTGGATGTGTGACCGCGCAAATACAACGTCTTTGCGCGGCACAGGCGGGCCGACACCGCCAAATAAGTATTATTTTCCTTGCGTCAGATTACCAAAAAATGGGATGCATAGATGGAATCAGAAAGAAAGAAAGAAACTGGAGGAGAAGGATAACGACTTTCGTGTGTTACCGGGGACAGACTTTATTTTTTGTTCGAACGTGAGCCCGTCCAAGCGCTGGACTAGCCTCGTGCAAAGAAAGTCCTATTAGCTGATTTTCGGTCTGCTTCCGCCTTGCTATTGCATAGAAGCAGTACTCGGGTAAGGGCAAGGTAATAAATGAGAACCACTGGAACAAAGACAAGAGTGAGAAAGGAAATGCCCCCGGTGTTTGAGGCGAGAGCCTTTGGTGAAGGAGTTTGGGATTAGTTTGTCCCGTGTTCATCTAGAAATTTTAGAGCTTAGAGGGCAGTCTGGTCACTCCCGACCAATGGTTGTATAATAGTCGATTTCTTGCGTCTCGATCAATTAGACTGGAGTTCTTCCTGTACTACAGACTACAAATGGAACGTTTGTCATGATATTGTAAGCTTAGCCGCTGTTCTCACTGCGACACAGGTTGTGAGGAATTGTTCAATGCCCATCATGCATTTATTTGTTGTTGACGTAGTTAAAGTAGTTGAACCTACTCTAATTTACGAATTAGTGTAATTCAATCAAGTATGTTGAGTCGAGTTGACATTATTGGAATAATTAAGCCAGTTGGTTTAATTCAACAGCCTGAATCACTGAAAATACTTTGGTAATTTACTGTGTATTCTTAGCAATACAAGTAAAACTCTTAACCAAATCGGACTTTATTCGTCCTGTAGGGCTAAACATTTAAGCAGCAGCGCAACTCTGCGATGATGTTCCCGAGCTCTCTGCCGAGTCGCCAAGCAAGCTCCACCTGCGGGGAAGAATGCTGCCGACGAACCACTGCCCACCTCCCTGTGCCCGCTAATAAAAGATAGAACGAATACCCGGGCACTACATCTCGTCGCAGCACGTCCAAATAAACCTCATTCTTATCTATACAAGTCGTCGCAGGTTTTTATCACCCTTAGCCCTGGATTGTTTTCTCGTCCTTTGTGTATCTCAAAAGCAGTACTGCCCTAGAGAGTACTCGCCGCAATGTCGTCACCGGGTATCCTATACGTAACAATGCAGCCCAAGCCGGGCTTGTCGCAAGATCAGTTCGATGAATGGTACAACAACGAACACGGCCCGACCCGTCTGCGCATTCCTTCAATTTTTGCCAATGGTTTCCGCTACAAAGCCGCCGATGGCGAACAACCGGGTTTCATGGCTGTGTATGACGTAAAGTCTATGCAGATGCTAGAAACGCCGACGTACACAACCTTGCGCGCCAATCGCTCCCCTCGCGAGGCCGACACGATTGGCCAAGTCGACGTCAAGCGATACTTTTATGACTTGGTACATACCAAGCAGTCGCCGCTGTTTATGCCAATTGAGAACCTATCAGATGAAGAAGCCAAAGCCCTGGTGACTGTGGCTGTGGAAATGAACCTCAACGACGCCGAAGGTGCCCAGGAGCAATATCAAAGCTGGTATATTGAAGAGCACGCGGAGATGCTCTCCAAGGTGCCGGGATGGCTGCGCAGCCGCCTCTTCAAGACGTCCAGTATTGAAAAATCCGGGAAAGTGGTTTATTTTTGCTTGCACGACTACGCTAAAAACAATGGGCTTGGAGGCCCAGAACACAAAGCATCCATGGACACGCCACGCCGAACAGAGGTGTTTGATAAGGTTGTCGGAGCAAAAGGCCGTCGTACGTTCGAGCTCTTTTATACTTTTGGCCCTGCGGCCCGAGACCTCTCCTCGCTGGCTAATCTTCCTGACTCCGCGGCGTTTACATCGGCGGATAAGCTGACCACGACCATCCCTGGAGCCAATTGCTCCATCAAATCGCATATTGAAACGGAAGACGGACTCTCAATTCCTTACTGCCTCGAAGGCAACTCCTCTCCCGATGCTTCTACCATTGCATTTTGCAACTCATTGCTTACATCGTATGCCATGTGGGACCCGCTGGTTGAGATCCTCAAGAAGCAGAGACCAGACCTGCGTATTCTACGGTACGACACGCGAGGACGCCATTTCATCCCACAGCCTCCCAAGGCCGCGACGCTGATCACTGTAACGGACGATTTGCTCATCATTCTTCGCGCGCTTCGAATTGAGAAGCTCCACACTCTGATCGGCGTATCGATGGGCGGCGCGACAACTCTCAACTTTGCGCTCACATACCCTGAGAGAGTAAGCAAGGTAATTGCGGCCGATTTCAACTGCACGTCAAGTGATGCAAATACACAGGCTTGGAAGGACCGAATCGCAGTTGCACAGGCCGACTCGGGCAAGGGCATCAACAATCTGTCAGAGCAGACGGTTGCAAGATGGTTCCATCCTGATACAATAACCAATAAACCAGATGTAGCACACTGGATGACGGAAATGGTGGCTGCAAACAACGTCGAGGGGTTCGCAAACAGCTGTACAGCTTTATGGGATTACGATCTCAAGCCAATCTTGCCGACATGCAAGGTCCCGTCGTTGCTTGTAGTTGGCGAAGCTGATGGAAAGGGCGCTGTGGTCAAGGCCATGGAAGGCTTCAAAGGATTGATTGGGGAAAAGGGGACTGAGCTTAGGATTGTACCCAAGACTGGCCATCTTCCCATGTGTGAGGCCCCTCAGTCATATTGGGATACGGTCAAGGATTTTATTTAACTAGTTGGAGGATATATCGCGCAATTAAAACGCGTTGATGCAGTCGGTTTGATCCGTCTTGACAATCCTGTTTCGAGTGGTGCCGAGCTCCACGGCGCGGGCAATCCACTTCTGCTATTTTGTCAGCTTTGAAAGGGCAATAGTAAATACTTTAGTGGTGAAACTCGCATCCAAAGTTTGCTCCTCTAGTTTCTGTTCGCGACTTAGGATAAAGAGGTTGGAGTAGTTCGCCGATTGTACGATGGCGATCTCGCCGGTATATGCTACGTAGAGAACAGTTTAGTATTTCAATGTCCCTTGAGCGAACGGCGATCTTTTAATTACCTTGGACAATGTAATTTGGCCCAGGGCATGGTGAAGATGGCTTTCCGGGAAAGTTGACGCGCAGCACACCAACTTGTCCATAGGCTTCGTCTGCTGGGAGCGCCGTGCCTTCGATAAAGGTCTGTTTATCGCCTCTCTGGCAAGTATTGTTTACATAAAGAGTACCATCATCCTATTATATGGCACAATGTTTAGCTACTAATCCGTTCATTCGATAAAGAAATCTACCCCGAACCGTACGTTGATGTCATAAAGTGCCGAAATGCACTTGCAACCAGCCGTAAAAGGCGCCAGTGTGCCCGCGGCCTGGTACCATCTTCCGGGGTAGGTGCTAAGCTTGAAGCTGCTATCAACCTGCGGATAAAAGCATTGGCCGTCCCAAAGAGCTGGTGAGACTGTTAAGGATGCTTCGTTGGCGGCCGATCCGGCCACAGCGGAGAGGATGAGTTGCTGTAGTTTCATATTTGGCCTTTGTGATCGGGTTTGGATGCTGGTGGCAAGAGATGTTGTTGAGTTAGGGGGAAAGATGGAACGTGGAAACTAGAACCGAAAAACGTTCTGTAGTCGCTCTTTTATTGAATGCGGTTTCGGAAATCTGTGCCACAATTATTTTCCGTCGAGCCGTTGTTACCGCGATCGCGACAGGGGCAGCGCGGCATAAGCTCGATCCAGCCGCCATATCTCGATGCGGGTGCTGCGCGAGGATCGTGGCGGCCGAATGAGTTGGCCGTAGCTACGCTCACTATCTCTATAAGTCAATTACTAATTAATCCTACCCTAAATCGCGTGGAGATGTGCTCATTCTTCGAGAATTTTATATTTTATTTTAAATTTTTTTTTTGAAAGTATACATGCATATCATTCTCAGTTACTTCTTTAGTGACGCAGTGCTTTTCGTCGACTGGCGTTGCTCCAATATTGAAGTCTAATGGCGTCTAACGGATACACTCGGCGACTAGTATAGTGAACGATGGGAAGCTTTTCGGCGACGCTAGTCAGTTTAATAGACCCTTATATTTTAAGCAAGTCCTCGGGTTTCCAGCTTCGTGTCATGCCAAGGTAAAGACTCTTTTGTCATTGTGTCAACAATATCGCCTCCGCAAACTAGGCAGACAATCATGCCTCAATAAACTTGTCGTTTCACTCAATAAAGAAGTACGTCGTTTCCGAGGCGTTACTACTCGCAACTAATCTGTTATAATCAACTCGTTGATCAGCGCGGAACCGAGGAGAACGAGCTGGGGCTATGCAAGGCATGTAATTGCCATACGCCTTTGGCCGTATCGGGCTGTCGGCTGATTTCAACCATATCTTTACCCATCCGGGTTGTGTACATCATGCGGCGATCTAGGAATAACCAACCCCGATACTGCTGCAAGCTGTTAAACTCCCTGTGTTATTCTCTTCTAATGTGTCAAGATATTTGCTGCCGTCAAACTCTTCAATTCGGCTGGGAAGCAACGTTACACCATCCGGCAAGTATGAGAAGCGGCGTGAGCCTTTACAATGCTTGCTCATTGCTCAGCTCACGGCTATTCTAGGGAATTACTGATCCACAACAAGGTGTAATTAGACCAGCAGCTGTCTCCCAATTGAACAAAAAGCCAACTCTCTGCCTCAAGTCGGGAAGATCAGTGCCTGTGTAAGCATGGCGTAGGGATGATCTTGGGCAGATTTGGCATCAAAGTACGAGATACGACGGAAACGACCGACTAACAATTGTGCCGTCTTATGAGACAATCATTCAGCTGCGTGGGGTAAAGTCACCTCGGTTTTAAACGGGGTAGCTGGCCGAGCTGAGCGGTGACTGCGCCGACGCAGATCACTGATGCGACTCGGCAGATCCCACTAGTTGGGGGCTGAGTCTTGACGATCTAGCTGCCTTTAAGGCTGAAAATGTACGGTGCTGTAAGATGACGCAGGATGAGATATTACAGAAGGGTAAAGCCGGAGAGAAAACAAGAACTTTTACGCAAGACAATGACAAGGAAACATTGTGTATAAGAATAAGACAAAAAAAGTATAAATAGTCCAGGGGAAGCCGCTCTTCCTTCGATCTTTCTCATCAGTTACTTTTTGCTAAACTTGACCGAAACTAAATATACTCTTATACTCTTCTTTATCCAAGATGCAGCTTCAAACCATCCTTCCAACAGTCATTGCTCTCGCAGCCGGTGCCCAGGCCGCTGGCACTACCGTCAAGTGGTTCAGCTGCGGATCAGACTCGCAGACAACCGTAACTGAAGGCGATAGCTGCACCAACGTGAGCGGCTTCAAGACGGAGAACCTTTGCCGTATTGAGGTACCCCCGCCCGGTAGCGACCGCTGCGAGTTCTACACCACCATGTGCGGCAACCCCTTTGGCAAGACGTACAACTGCGACGCTGGCCATGTGTGTGACACTAGTGGCTGGGACGCCATTGATTCCTACCGCTGCTACCAGTAAAGTACAGGAAAGAGGTAAATTATTTGACACAGAGATGGCTTCAGCTTGACATTATATGCTAACGCTCAATAAGGATTCGCAAATGTACTCAAGCACGCCCCCCGCAGTTCTCCTGAAGCATATGAGAGTGTTATGCAGCGTAGGAAACGGACTCTCGCACATTTTGGTAATGGCGAGGTTCGTCAAGGACATATTCAATGTACATAGTGCTACTTGACTATATTAAATTCAACTATTGGTTCATTTTCAGAAGCTTACACAACAGCATTTCCAGGAACCAAGAGAAATTAGTGTACACACGGAATAGACAATGCTGGCCCGTCGTTGCGTGAAAGCCTGGCCGGGGACGACTCGGTTGCAGCCGCCGAACAAAGCCCAACACCCCTGTTAAAATTGCTAAATCACATCGTTACTATACCTAACCACCCACAGCGACAACTTGACCCCTGATCCCTGGCCGTTTTGGGCCTCACTGCGCACCAAGCGTCGTAACGCCGGCCTGCGTTAACACTGGCACTGTGTAACAGACAGAGAGAGGCCTATCACTTGACATCACACTTAGAAACCGTAAAAGGCGCGTAATGCTATTAATACAAGCAGCGGACAAAGCCGAGACGTCATTGCGTCCTGGCCCAAGAGGCCCGTGAATCATTTCCCGAAAGCGAGGTTGCAAACGCCCAATCGTTCTCGTTTGTCGGTCGTGCAGGGCGGTGACGTGCCGCAGTAATACACTCAGGAGCCGGGCGACTGCAGCTATCAGCCGTTTCCTGTAATATCCCTCTACGAGTACTCTCCTGAGACGTTTTGCTGAAGCCATCTCGAATGAATCGCGACTGTTCGTCCTCGTTTAGTGCTGTGCTTGCGCCATTCCTTTGCCTGGGAAATAGCGCATCGCCGTTTGCCTCAACAATCCAATAGACGGCATACCTGGCCTACGCCGGCGGTTAGTGGGAGTAACCATTTTTACAAAAGAGGATAAAGCCAACTACGAGGCCTCTGGGCTCCTATAGACATGGAAATCTTCCTCAAAAATGTTCCCCAAGACTTGTCGGACGACGGCCTCAGGCGCGAGCTTCTTCCGCACATGAACAAGCTCAACATCCTAGATTGGTCTTCTGATAAGCCAAGGAAGCGATCGCAAGCATGGATCTTTTTTCTATCAGAGACCGACAGTGCAAATTTCCTCGCAAAGCATGGCAAAATCTCTGGCGCAATAGCCCGGCCACAGCAGGGTTTACACGAAACCTCCAAACAAGCATGCATGTCGAACCCCCGAGATATTGCCAGGCTACATATATTACGAACTGCCGTATACGTGGAAAAGAGTAGCCGTCAAGTCGATCATTTAATGCTGAGCCATCTGCGCCTGGAAAAGGACGAGCGCGAACACGGCCGTCGCAAACCAGCAACAACGGAAACGAAATCTTGCGGTGTACTACAGGTGGCGTGTGGCAAGCTGGTGTTTGGGCCTGCTTCAAAAGACTTAATCTTTGCTCTGCAGACCGCGTACAGTTCTGGCGGATACGCCTCGTTTAAACAACGGTTTATGATCTTGGTGACTTCGACAAATAGTCAGATACACGTTCCATACGACATCGTCGAAAGCCTCATGGCAGATTCGTCAGACAAGTCACTTACACTTGTCCTGACAGAACCACCAAAATTCTATTCGTCAACTAGCGCTCTTCTCGATCCACGAGCTACTTGGTGTCGTATGCCGTCTCTTGCAGAATGGAGAGACCACGCCAAGTACGTCGGACAATGCTTAGTGTATCGCATTCATACTACAGACGTGGACTTTGGCAAGTTCGTCGCTGCCATAAAGGCTCAAGACATATTGACGGTTACGTCGGACCGTGTACCGGTTGATTTGCGTCCTAAACCCTATTTACATGATTTTTCTACTTGTATGGCAACATTTGAAACAAAACTGCGCCGGCTTGGTAGTACTTGTCAACCGCTCGCCTTTAGTTTCCTATTCCAGATTCAGGCACTCATATGGAGCAACTATTTACACCCAAAAGCAGGCTCCGACATGCTAGATATCATGGAAAAGATCTCAATGGAGGCCGAAATGAAAGGCGAAGAGCCTCCATTTACGACTGAAACAATGAGGCACCTGTTTCAAACAATTCCTTTTCCGTACACTGGGATGGATCCCGGTGAACTCGATTCGTTTGAGCTCTTGCAGAAAGTTTTCGTCAAAGAGGCCGCGCTTCGAGCCGATGATTCTCGACGGGTACCAGTCCACGGGGAGACGATCACGGAAAACCAGTCATGGATCTTCAAAGCTAGCGTTACGCCAACTCGAATTACACTAAGCGGCCCAGAGGCTGAGAGTAAGAACAGAGTACTCCGCATGTTTCCGGATCGAACCAACTACTTCCTTCGAGTCAACTTTTGCGACGAAGATGGACAAGACCTTGCCTACAACCCAAAGGTCTCAAACGACTACATCTATAATCATTTTCGAAACGTTCTCAAGGAAGGTATCGAAATCGCTGGAAGACGATTCGCGTTTTTCGGATTCTCGCATTCTTCACTGCGTTCCCACTCGGCGTGGTTCTTGGCCCCCTTCACTGACCTTTCCCGTGGCCAGCAAGACTACCACTCTGTGCTCAGATTACTGGGAGATTTTAAAGACATCAAAATTCCCGCCAAATGCGCGGCAAGAATTGGACAGGCCTTTTCTGAGACCCCCTACGCCGTCAAGGTTGCTGACAGGAAAATCGAAATACGACACATCCCAGACGCCAAATCAACTGATGGCTCACGAGTTTTCAGTGACGGCGTCGGTACCATATCCTGGGCTGCTTTGGAGGAGGTGTGGAAAGTTTTACCGATCAGGCTTGGCGCCCCGACGTGCATTCAAATACGACTTGCCGGCGTCAAGGGTATGCTATCGCTGGATTCGAGACTAAAAGGCAAAGTGATTTGCGTTCGACCAGAATCCATGATGAAGTTCCCAAGCAAAGATGTCACGGAACTTGGAATCTGTGATGTTGCGTCTAGGCCATTACGCCTCGTTTTGAATCGACAGATGATTAAAATCCTGGAAGACATGGGTACAAGAGATGAATGGTTTTTTACAGAACAGAACAAAGCCCTCAGCCTTTTACGCGGTGTCACAGAAACGGCAGCCAACACGGGTGCCTTTCTCGAGTCTCAGGCGATTGGCTCGCATATGGGCCTGTCAAAGCTCATTAAGCGCCTTGGTACTGAGAAAGTAGACTATCGCGGGGACATGTTTTTGAAATCAGTAGTCGAACATGTCGTCTTGCGTGAACTTCGTCTTTTGAAGCATAAAGCTCGCATACCCATCGACAAAGGAGTCACTTTGTTTGGCGTGATGGACGAGACCGGCTTCCTCAAGGAGGGAGAAGTTTACATTCATTATGATGCACGAAAACCGGGAAAACACTACGGAATAGAGGGGTCCCTGAAGGACGGGCGAGTTATAGTGACCAGGTCACCAGCTCTGCACCCCGGCGACATACAGCTCGCTAAAATGGTGACGCCTCCTGCTGACCATCCTCTGAAACAGTTGCAGAATTGCATTGTTTTCAGTCAACGAGGCAGTCGCGATCTTCCCAGCCAGCTCAGTGGCGGAGACCTTGATGGCGACTTGTACAATGTAATTTGGGATCCGGCAGCGATGCCAAAAAGGCTCTACAACGCCGCCGACTATCCTCGTGTATCACCAAAACCATTGAATCGTGCCGTGACAAGGAATGATATTGCGGATTTCTTCATCAACTTTATGAAGTCTGATGTTTTAGGGTTAATTGCTAATCGCCATCAAGTGTATGCCGATATCATGCCACATGGAACTGCGGATATCGACTGCGTGAAGCTGGCTGAGCTGCATTCGACAGCAGTGGACTATTCCAAGACAGGTATCGCTGTGTCCCTTCCCGACATTCCAAAGCAGCCAAAAACTCGTCCAGACTTGTGAGTACTGCCAGAATACAAATCTTGTATAACAAACTAATGAAAGAATTAGCACTGCGCCAGCACCACCGGTGAAGCTTTATGCCGTCGGCCAGGTAGACTTCTTTGACGACAACGCAGACGACTTGGGCACTGATGGCTTCGGGCGATCAAAACTTCGATACCACAAGTCAGAAAAGATTTTGGGGCGTTTGTATCGGGCAGTCGATGAGAAAAATATATGGGCCGAAAATGTACGAATAAACAGCGTAATGGATGGGTCTTCTGTCTGGTCTGCATTCTACAACTTTGTTCGGTCGCGCCTGGAAGGATTGAAGGTGGCCGTTGCGTATAAGCACAGACTTGAAGAAGCACAAAAGCTTCGTGAGCTGTAAGTCTTGGCACCGATGAACTGACCGTTGCTGATTGGAAAATAGGTACGAGGCTAGCGTAACAGACCAAATGTGGCAGTATTCAGAGAACCCCCGCGTGCCACTTTCTGAAACAGAGGCCTTTTGCGGCTCGATATTGAATAAATTTGGCAGCCAAACACGGAAACAGCGAGACTTTTCAATGAAACTTCGAGAAGACATGGACCGGCTGATGGTGTGGTATGTGAAGTTGATACGAGATCCTGGCGTGACCGAAGACGAGCAAGAATGGGCGATTGTCAACGTTGAAGAAAGTGTCAAGGTTCTGATGCGAAAAAAGTCATTAGAAATGTGTTTGGCATGTTTCATCATAGGCCTGGTCGACACAAGTAAGGGAACACGGCGCAAGGAAATCATCCCGCCGCTTCAGAGCTTCAAGGTCATCGCTGCCTGTTGTCTGCTTAATGAGCTAGAGACACTGGCGAGAGAAGTGAAGGCTGAGACTAAGGCAGCAACACGAGCCGAGCAAATGACAAACTTAGCTCGATGAGAAAGGAAGTGTTATGGAGCGTGATGTCTTGATGGAAAAGATTGATGTTGAGAATGACTAAATATCCTGCGCTTTTGGTCGTTGCGACGAAGGTACGATGCTCATTAGCTGATAGATGTTGGTATGTTAATAGATCCATATGAGTTATAGACGACGCTAAATGCTATTCGTTATTCAAAATAACATACCACTGATAATAGTATTTCCTTGAAGCGCTGACTCATGTATGGTGAGATGTGTAAGCCAGGCTTCATATGTGGTGCGGTGGCGTCGAGGCTGACCTAACAAGCGGAGCGGGGTGGGTGGAAGGTTGCGCCAAACTCAGCCCAGCACCAGGCGCACATCATCATCACTTTTTCTGCTGCATGATTCACGATTGCTGGCATTGTATTACAATCTATGGCTATTGAAGGAACTCCCGACAGATGAAAGTCATCGGTAAAACGAACTCTTGTTGATTGCTGTCGATGACGCAACACCGGTAGCGGGCGGTGATGTCGCTCTCAACAGTGCAGAGTGAGCAGCAAAGTTGGATGCAGCTTGACGCCCTGAACTTTGCTCACCTCAGAATTGGATAACTTTTAGTCACACAACCTTGAACGGAGCGGTGAGTCCATTTGTGTTTGCACATCTCAGATGCATTCACTGACAAGCGGTGCATTACAGATTTCGCAGACAAAAAGCCCACACAGTGTTCAACGACCAGAGTCTGTTCAATGTACCCTGAATGAACTTTGCCAGTTACAACCCTCACCATGAAGACCTTTCTTCACAAGCTTATCCTGGGCACTACGGAGAGACGCGGAGATGGCACCTCTCTACATCGCCCGGCGCACTTCATCGTACCGCGTCAACGCACCAATACACAAGGCGAGACTGCTTCACCCAACGATGCGCAAAACAACACGCAACATCCAAATACAGAAGTCAAAATCATCTTGCGCAAAGCTAGGAGCCAAAAGCGCAATAATAGCTTTCTCGCCTACTTCCTCGCCTTCCCACCAGAACTTCAGCTCCTAGTCCTCTCCTTTCTCGACTTTGGCGACATTGAACGTCTTCGAAGATCATGTAAATTTTTCCGCATTCAGATATCCAAGCCGTTGATACGCAGCCTGTTCCCCGAGCTGAGCAGCTGGCTACGCAAGACCTGCTATCTATGCTTAACACAATACTCGTCTGGTGCCGATGTGGTGAGCACCGACTTATCAGATGCCAGATACCCCCTGTCGAGCCGCTGCGTCAGCTGCGTCATCAAGAAAAAGGGCTTCATGGTCGGCCGCGAGTACATGATGGGAAATGATGTGTCCGTCTTTGTGTGCCGGTGGTGCGGGTACCCGGTTCTGTCGTTGCCGGCGCGGAGCCACCCTGGCTTTCACAGGCGCTGTTTTAAGAGGTACACGAATGTTGTGTTTTTGTATTATTTCTTTGGTCTGGCGCAGTGGGTTATTATGATAACTGCGTCGGCGCTGTGCTGGCAGTATTTCAGGGAGAATGTTGAGGTGCTGGCACCTACGATTGTGAGTTTTCTATCTCGGCCGGGATACGCGTCTCTTTTTAGCATGATTGCTGACTGTCTTTAGGTTGGATTCATTGTATCTTTGTGGTCCTTTTGCCTGTCTACTGTTAGGGGTAGCTGGTTGAGAACGTACCATTTCTCGCTAATTTGCGAAAGCGGGATTCTGGCCACTTGGATCATTGCAACTGTTGCCATCTTTAAAGAGTTGGAAGAGGCAGGCAGAGACACTCGGATGTCAGACGAGGCGACTTTGGCATTTATAGCCTTTAACTTGTAAGTGTTTAGCGCGGAGAAAAACACTCCGTTGTCCAACTGCTAACATCAACAGGGTATTCCGGCTCTTCAACGTCATAGGCAACCTCATCCTGCTCTTTGAGTACAAGATATGGCGTCACAAAACAGCCAACATGTCGCGACTTTGCCAAACTTGGATTCGAACGATTGAAGTATTTATCTTCTTCGCTGAGCCGCAGTGCGTGGAGCAACAGTACCCCGGCGTATGGTGGTTTCGCAAGCGCCAAAACGCTGAAGATTTTGACCTCGCAGATGTTGTAGAAGAAGGCGATGCGCAGGAAGCTGGAGTGGACGAGCTCGTTATTGGGCCGAATGGGGACTTTGTGCAGCCCGCGATGCCGACCAACACTTATCAACCAGCGTGAGCTAACGGGAATATCGATGGTTCTGTTAATGTGCAGGGGTACATAGCGGAGCAAAGAGTCTCCTTTTTCCATGTGTGTTACCAGAGTCGCCCGGCGCCTCTGCAAGAAGAAATCAATACGCAAAGCGCAATTTCCGAGCGTGTACGAAACAATTCAAATATCGAGGTGTCTCAGGGGTTGCATACTAACAGACAAATACGTCCCTTTCTCTTAGTGAAAGAGCTTCAACTTCCTTCATTCTCCTTTCGCTGGTGCGAGTCATAGAACATCAAGTGCAATCAAAATCCAGCTAGCCCCATGACTAGCCCAGCAACCTTGTTTCATGGCTCCGTAGTCGGGTCAACCTCATACTGAAGCGTGGCGTCCAATGCCACAAATTCAAAGCGCCCAGGCCAAGCCAAGTTGGCTCTAGTATCACCAATTCCCCCGCCTTTGCCTGGTAAGACGGCGTGTTTGAAGCCGACAGCCATCATATCATTGGTGGCGACTGGCCAAGGGTACAGTGTCCATGGAACTAAGGCACAACGCATGCGGAACGGAATTCACTAGGTTTTCGGAAGTGAGCCACCCCTTCTCACAATTTCCAAAAAGCTTTAGCCTTGGTTGCTGACCTTAGAGAAGATGTGAGAAACCGCACATTAGCAGAAGATGAGACGAGCTCTTATACAGCACTGCTGATACACTACAGGAATTAATTCATTGAAACAATGGAACTACGGCATTTCCCAAGTTTTTTAAAAAAAAAATTGGATTCTAGCACGACCCTGAGACAAGCATCGTTCCCAGTTCCAACGAGCTCTCTCTCGTTCAGCGCACAGCCTGGGCTCCAGACTAGATCGTCCTCCGCACTTAGCGCATCGTGGGGAGGCGGCTCGGGCGAAGGGAATTGTGGGGGGCACCCCTGCTAGTGCGTGGTCGCCAGCAACGTCGTAGCCACTTACACCGTTTCCGCCTCGACAACAATGCCATGACATGCCTGCCAAACCCAAGGCAACCCCAGGTCTTTCTTACGCCAATAGTACTGTGTGTCGCTTATTTCCGGATTCAGCCAAGTTTTGGTTTTTTGCTGGCCCAGCTTCAGTTCCACATCCTGGTCGTACCGCAAGTCCAAGATGCACACGGGGCGAATCACTCGGTCTAGATCACCCGGCCACGGTAGCTCGGAAGCTTGTCCACCCGGGAGATAACTAAGCTATGCATGGCCTAGAGGCCTTACTGGGAGCTGGCATGTTAAGCTCTTCAAGTGCCACCTTGGCCTTAGCTTGTCATGATTGACACTCATCTGTGCTACTTCGCAAATATACGCTAAAGGACAGTGTTGGAGGTAGACTGGCAGCAGCGGATGTTTGTTCGGCTATGTGCTGTCGTGAAAGGTTCTGAGTTGCCAAAGTGTGCATTTGTACTTATGCTGTGAAGACTGACAAACTGAAATGGCTTCTCCACTTGTGTCCGCGAGGGGAGGAAAGCAATACATACCCAAGAGCTCCTTTACGACCCCTTGACTTACGAGCTTAAAATTACAGACTGCTTCAACATATCTATAAGCAGGCTGGAGCCTCTTTCTTTTGCTCAAGGCGGAGCTCCCGATTGCGCTCTAGGCTACGCCTCCGGAGCTAGTGTTTGGTGGCTTATTGATATGCACACCTGCAAGCGGCTCAGCAAGCACAATTACAATTGGTCTCGCATCCCAGCCTTCGGTACACCTCTCAAACCTACTTGTTCAGGAATGGCAGGGTCTCTTCCGGGTCAAAGGAATCTCATCTTTCACCCTTGGTGTCCACTCAAGCATCCGACCCCTCTCGTCGCTGGCGATACGCGTGAGCACTGTGTGCAAGTGAGTGCGAGTGTGCTTTAAATTATGGCTGAATGTACGGGTGAAAGGCAAATGCCACCCCTCAATGTATGTGAGCTTGGAGATCGCCTTATATAGGAGCAAGACCCTAGCATACCCCTTTCATGTTCTGTGACGTACTCTCTTATGGTCCTTTTCGTAGCAAGGGCTCTACTCCATTGGCTGCCACCTACACAGTGATACCCTAACCCCCTCAAAGATAAACCCAGGACCAGCAAAAGCGCAAACATGAGCGACGGAACAAATGGCCTTCAGAAGGGCGAGGACATTGAGTCCGGGAGCCACATGGATGCATTGAACCGTTTCCGTTCTGCCCAGAGCATTCAGATGTCGCCAGAGTTGTTTGAAAAGCTGTACTTGTCGCCAGAGAACCGAGTCAAAGGAGAGTTGCGCAAGACTTTCGGTAATCCCACTGCAATGTGAGCCAGCTCATGCGATTACTTTTATCCAGACACGATACAGAACAAAGCTGACGTGGAGTGAATCAGTGCTATCGCCGGGTTTCTCCTTAGCTTGACTCCCCTTTCTTGCGATCTTATGGGATGGCGAGGCGCTGGCGGCAACGGTGCGGCTAGCATGTAAGTCGTCCATATCTTGGGTGACAAAAGGTTTCAACAACAGACCGCTAACCAAATTGACATCACAGTCCGGTGTATTTCTTCCAGGGCGGTATTCTCATGATCCTCGGTGCCATTATGGAATGGATTCTCGGCAACACATTCCCGGCAGTTGTGTTTAGCACTTTCGGAACATTCTGGCTTTCGTTTGGCGGTATCTTGAGCCCAAGCTTTGCTGCATTCGGATCATATGCCCCGCCTGGTGAAGAAGCAGTTGCAGGTTTGGAGACGACTGGTTTCAACGCCAGTCTCGGTACGTGAGCAATACCTCTATACAAAACATTTCTGCTAATCTCTGGCCAGGATTTTGGCTCCTCTTCATGGGACTACTTTGCCTGGTGTACCTCGTCTGCTCCGTCAGAACTAATGTTGTCTTTTTCATGATCTTCCTCACTCTCGTCTTGGCTTTTGGTTTCCTCACCGGCGCTTACTGGCTCCTTGCGCAAGACTACACCGGTAACGCCGGTAGAGCACATAAGCTAGTCGTGGTACGTTTTCTGTCGACTCCAATTCAGCAATGTTTGTCTGCTAAACCGTTGAACTCTTTCACTAGGCTGGTGGTGCTTCGACATTTGTGACGTGCCTTTGTGGATGGTACATTTTCCTCGCCCTTTTATTCGCGGCGGTCGATTTCCCGATTCAGATTCCCGTTGGTGACTTGTCGACTGTCATCAAGGGTCACAGTGACAAGCAAAAGATGGCGTAATGAATCCTAGCTCAGGATTGACTCGTTGCGACCCTGGTTTGGCGAGAGGGGCTCTGTCATTGCTTTGGCGCGACGGACATATGGAACAATAAGGGAAATTCAAGCAATGTCAAACAGTCAAGTACTTGACCTTCACCCCTTACATCTAATAATACTCATCTTTTTTCACGTTTTTCGTCCCGTAGCTGATGCACCGGGTATAATTCAGTGGCGGTCTATACTTGTTTCCAACGCTTTATGGCGTGTCATGTATAGACTGCAGCTTCTAATATTCCGATATACCCAAACTGAATGTAAATGATCTGTCGTCGTCACTTGAAAAATGGCGTGATTGGCTTCTACTGTTCGACCTGGGCGACCAAAATTATGGTCAAACGGGATAGTCTTCGTGTGCGATACGTGTGATTGATGAATGATACTCGCCTAAATCATCCAGAACGTAGTAGATTCTATATCGATGGTTTCATTTGTCAATCCAAATGAAAGAAACGTGATTGGAGAGGCCGACCCTGGCGTTTAGTCACCAACCACTGATATATATATATATATATATATATATATAGACACATGCATCATTTTCGCTCCAATTATATTATTTCGGAGCGTTGTTAAACTTAGAAATATAAGGCTGATAAGTCATGAGATGCTTTTCTCTATAATTCGTAAACCAGCCTCAATGACCAAATTGGATCTCTCACCATAGTACGCAGGATATATATATATGCGTAAATACCGATCCTAAATGGCAAATAGTGCATAAACGTATGCGCAGAACAGATGCCCCAAAACCTTTCGCTTTTCCCATATATCCCAATCGGAAATATGAGATTCAGTTGTATTATCAACTCCCCGACTATCCAAACTCACTATAGCACTCACACATTCTAGCACACAACCTACACAATGCCTACAAATGCACCGCTCCCCAGGACACAGGAAGCGATACCACCAACTGCTCTCTAAGAATACACAAAGTCCGCATTAAGCTGCCACTTCACTTGTCCACCAAGAAAGGATAGGGAATAGAACAGAAAACGAATGGCTTCGCATCAATTACGCCTAACCTTCTTAGTCGGGCTCGTGCATGAACTGCGCAGAATCCAGAATCATTTCACCTTCTCTCAGCGATTGAAGGTGAAAACTTACCACTGGTTTGCTTGCTAGTATACAATGCGAACCCCGGGGCGCTAGGAAGCCGAGTTGGCAATTCCCGCACTAATACGACGAATATGCATGCCCCCGAATCCAAGACATCGCTGGCTTAATTCCGTGGGGTGGAGTAGAAAGAGAGCCAAGAAAGAGATGTGATGAATCCAGTTTAGTCAAGTTTGCTTGTTCAGCAAGACAGGAAATTCGCACGACAAATTTCGCCACTTTCACTTACCAAAAAGAAGAGAAGTTTGGGTGGCGATGTCTCAGACGTGCACCAGACTTTGTCTTACAAGGTCGATGGCTGACTGTCGCGGCACTCAAAAACCTCGAGCGGGGTCAGAGAGAATGAATGAAAAGAAGAACGGTAAAAAGATAAATGACACCTTATTCGGAGCGGGCGAGAGTGTTGTCTCACTATTTTCTTTCATTCCTCTTTAGCTTTTGTCATTTGTCTTTATTCGAGCGGGCTGTGCTACACCCGACCTGACACGAACCATCGTGTACATAGAGTTGCCTCTTTCGGGGACAAGACCCCCCGTTTCTTAGACTTTTGTAGCATGCCAAGGAAGCAATGGCTGCGGCGGTGGATTCCATCGTACCAAGCCGCGGTAGACTATAACGTATCAAGGCCTCTGATTTCTGTTGATCGCAGATGAACAAGTGTAGGATTTTCATGTCGCTTGGCTGTGAGATAACACACGCCCCTCCATGCATACAAACTTAGCCTGGATGGCATTTGCGACAAGCCGACGCTCGGCGTTTGAATGTAACAGCAAGCATCTTCTACTGAGCAGGTATGGCGTGTATAGCTGAATCTTCTTGCCTCGCGAGTAATGGAATTGACATCTGTTACGAGAGACGGGCTGTTTCTGTGCCTGTGCTAAGTGAATTTGCTGGCTTTGTTGAAGAACCTTTAGTAAACTAAAATACAGCGGAACACTACACATAGATGCATGAAATCCTCCTCAAAGTTTCTGCATTCATCATCGTAATCATCATAGCGCATCATATTAAGCATTAAAGTACCAAGTCATCCAATTTCTGTGTCGAGTATGACATCATTAAACATCTGCGACCTTGTGAAACTCGGAGGGCCGACCAGTGCCATTATATCCAAACTAGTTTCCATCACATATATTCTTCTCAAAACATTCATGAAACAGATCACTTTCTAGCTTCACAATAAGCTACTTATGACCATGTACTTGTACAGGTTGTATCGCTACTTTATCGCCAGTACTGCGACGGCTTCGCTTGTGCCAGCGGCTGCTCCGTGGACGCCTCCAGCCTTCCCGTCCAGAAGAAATGCGGATCGCCAAGCGGGACGCGTAAAGTGGCATTTTCCCTCAGCGTTCTCTCGTAGTTTACGCGTCCAGTGGCGCGGTGGTTCTTCAGCGCGCTCAGCACGTCCTTCATTCCAGTCAGGTCTGGTAAAGCGGGGGACCTTAGTTCCTGGGGCATGATGGCCGCACACCACGCCGTATGGAAAATGTATGACCTGTCAGGAGCACCTGCAAGCAATTGGCCAGGTGTAGCAGGTCCAACGCCATCTCTCATGCCATGCTGCATCACCAGTCGCCGATATTCGCCAACGATAGGGTTGCGATGTGAGTGTGCGCTGCCAACCCAGACCGGTATCTCGAAGCCCTCTCCATTCCATTCACCCTGGTACGTTACAAACTCTTCATTGTCTCGGTATCTCTCGGCCATTTCGGTATCGATGCTACCCAATTTGTAAGTGCCGGAATAGCATTGGGCATTGCTGTCTTTTGCAAACCTTGACTTGGCCTCCGTCGCGGGTCGGGTGCGGCGCTCGTCTTCGAAGAAGCTGAATCCCATTTCTCCGCTATTCATGAGCTCTTCGGCATCTAAATCATCAGAGGTAGAAAAGCCTTCGTCCATAGCGTCCGGTTCAAACTCTAGACGCAACTGTCTCAGACCTTTTAGCATGCCTGGCCACCTCCATGACGATGATGCATCCACGCTCAAATCTGCGATGCTGCGTTCTTGTGTAGACAACAACTTTAGGAAGTTGATCAGCCTCTCAATTAGTGGCCCGGATGATCGTCGAGGGACGCATGTCAATGTTAGTGACGAGAGGCGCGGGTTCATATCAGGAACGAAGGCTTGCGGATATGCCTGGTCCGTTCTGAAACGAATCGAAGTCTCAGCTAGATATAGCTTGGAAAGAGATGAAAAGCCATCAACTTCTAGCTTGGGGACGTTTGTGACAAAAGAGTGATGGATTCGGAGAGATCGTAGATTGGACGAGAAAACGGGGCGGAATACATGGGGGGCACCAATTGCACCATACAAATGCGCGGATTTTGGCCAGAATTTGGTACCAGAGCTACCGGGAGGAAGGAGATGCATCAAGTCACAAGCAAAATGATCAAGTTGGCCATTACTCGTGCGCAGGAAACGCGCGATACCATCCATAGACGTTCGATTATACGATAGGGCCAGGTGCGTCAGGCCGTGGGAGGTACGGTACGAGTCTTCTGCATCGTAAGTCGTAGACTGGTGTGAAAGAATTTTGGTAGCACCATCTACAGAGTTCAATCTCGGAGTGGCTCGCCCATCAGCTCGAAAAATTTGGCGATGGTGAGGCGAGATGTATGGCTGCGCATCATATGTTGGCGCATCCAGAAAGTAGCGATCAGGGCCCGCGAAAGATCCACTAGAGTCCGATTCTTCTATAAAAACAAACGGTCCATGAGACTCGGTACCATACTTGGCAGGTCGCAGCTTGCCTTCAACCTGAAAATGCGAGTCTGAACGGAGAGAAACGGTTGGGAAGCAGGTTTGAGCCAGCACTTGCAATGCCTCGTCTGTTATGCGATTCTGAGTCAGGTCCAGGCTCCAAAGCCTCAGCCTGTACAAGGTAGCCAATTCGTGGAGAGCCACATCGTCAATCTCTCGGCGACGGAGGCTGAGAATCCGAAGATCCGGGAGTAGAGACGGCTGGAGCAACGGTGATACGGAGCCAGGCAAGCCTGATATGTCGAGGTATACCAACTTCTGGAGAGATGGAGAGCAGAAGAAGGTGTTTGGCAACTGTGTTGAGCAGCCTGAAATGCTCAAAAGGAGCGGAGCGGTATGTGTTTTTGTAAGCCCAACAAGAGAGTTGGGGTCTATCTCTGTGTGTCGGTCCAGAACCAAGGCATTTATATTTGGGAAGAGTCTCAGCGCCAAATGTAAGCTCTGCAGGAAACGAGCATTTCGGTCCGTGGCATATTGATAGCTGTCCCTGGCAAATTCTCTGGTATCTAGGATGCGGACTAATTCACGTGTAGAAGCTCGTACATTGCCTAATTTGATAAAGACGAAATCAAACCACCAAGAATGGTCTATATCGGCTGTCAGCGGGAACGGGCCAATTTTGTACGAGATTTGTGCCGCGCTTACCGTCTGATGGGTCCAGACCCCGGATACGGACCATTCGTAAAATGTCTACCCAGAGACGAGGGGCAAATACAGCCCAGAAATGTCGATTCACGAGGCAGAGCGAGTGATAGTCGGCGGTATCAACATATGGGGCGGCGACAACTAGCCAGTCTGGGCGACTGGTGGCTTCTTGGTAGGAAGGCAAATTGGCCATTGTAGCAGTTTACAAGACGCTTTGTGGTAGGCTTTCTTATTATGCAGATCTCGAAGAAAACTGAACGGAATGAATGTCGCAGCGTGGCGATGCAGACTTGCGCAAGCCCCGCGCACAGTCCGTTTTGTTACCAGGCACCAGGCTAGAGCAGGAGGCGGCAGAGGTCGAGCTTCTCCAGCGTTTTGCGGCAGATGAGAGTCAGTTCCTGCAAAAGAAACGATGTGTGGAACTACTATCGTAGGCTAAACTGCTTTCTTGCAGGTTTCGATTGTGCAAGCTCGTATGAAAAAGCAACGAGGCGGCACAACGTGGTAGTGAGGTCAGTGCGAGCGTAGCGACATGTGGCGCTGGTAATGAGCGTCGGAGTTTTTGCTTCTTGAACGTCGTCCATTCAGGCAGAGTGGCTAAGATTGGAACCATGCGAGACGGGTTTGCAATATGCAGCGGCAGACGCCCAGATGAAACAAAGATTCAGTGTCAAACCGACGAGGCAGCCAAAAGTTTCGACACACACGTTGCAGGCAAAGACAGTTCGCCGAGGTCGTGCTGGCAGTGGATTGCGGTTCGCTTCCCGGGTGCCTGCCAGGGTTCGTAGGCGCAGGTTGCAGGCGCTATTCGCTGCAAGCTAGTCGACAAGTGCGCGGCTCGAGAGCCTATGTGCTGCACGCGGACAGTTTTGGAAAAGCAATGATTCAGAAAATGTCACAGAAAGACAAATTTCGAATGGGCGATCAGGAAAAGCGGAAATGAGCTGGCGTCTCTGTGACGGTCGCAATGGGTAAACCACAGAGTGGACGGCAAATATGGCGTAGAGTGACGTTAATCGAGTGAGGGGCATGACCTGGGGAGTTCTGTGGCGGCTGGGACTTAGCCACACCAGATGGGTGGTGGCAGGAGTGCCAGACGAGGACTCCCAACGGCTCGCCACAGCAAAATGGCCACTGGCTCCCGCCACAATAACGGAGCTCCACAATGAAGACGATTGCCGGAGGCCAGCTGGCGGGGAACAGTGGCAGCCGTCGCCAGGTGTCAGCCAGCTGCTATACTATTGTAGGTATCAGGACCAAGCTACTAACCACCTAATACAAACAACCCCGATGCCGCACTCTACTGGCAATTCTGACAGGGAATTGTTTACAGTGATGCAATTCTGTCTTGAAAATGGATACCCAATTTCGCCTTTCGCTTCCTGTTCATCTCCAGGGTCTCATCAGATCGAAAGGGGAGCCTCGATCGGGGCTTTTCTACGAGGAGCGCGGTCCATCACAGTTCCTGAATAAGCGTTTTTCGAGGCCATGATCCTACCTTGACAGGGAACGTGGAGACAGTGGGATCATGACGTGAGCTGAAGCAGGGGTCAGGAACGAGTACTTTGAAGCTGCATTGACAGGTACCTGTACAACCGACAGAAAGACCAAGACGGCATCTCGAAACGGAACTGAACAAGCCCAAAGAAGCACTTATGCATATCGCTTCTATTATGTTATGCACGCCCGTGCCGTTCACAGAGCATGCTGCTTGGCGGGTAGAAACACGCCAGTCACAAGAAGAAGAAACTAGCACAGAGGAGGTGGTGCTGCATGCATAAACACGCGTCTAGGCACACGGAAGAAGCAAACTGGTTGTCTATTTTTATGGGAAACGAACCACGCCAGATGCAAGCTGCAAGGTACCAAAAGCGGCTTGAGCAGTGCCATGCAAGCACAGACGGCCAATACAGTTCCTGCGCAAGCAACGAGGAGCCACCGCCAGCAACGTCCCGATATACGCCCCTACCCCTGTCTACATGGATGAATCGAATAGCACAAAAAAGCAAAAGTCAAAAACAGCTCATCGAAGCTATGACCAAGTACATAAGACGCACTAAGTAATTTCACGGCTGTCATGTTGTTACTTTTCATGCACATCCTGTGACTGAAGATGGAACACACAGAAGGCGTTTCATCACAGCTCGGCGCTGTCGGCAAACCACTTACAACAATGCAGCCTTGGTGTCTGACAGAAAACGAGCACAATACCAGACTTGCGTCCTCTAAGAAAGCTCAGGTATATGCCATGTGCGATGCACGGCACATGAAATTAAATTTCTGCATGTGTCAGACCTCGCTTCCATGCTACGCGAGTACGGAATTGGAAACGAACTGTTCTGGGGCGGGCGTGTGCATGAACCTGCATTGGATCGGCCACAAATAACCCCAGACAACACTCAAGTCGCGGTGTGGGAAACTTGGGAGCAAAATGAAATGAGATGAAAAGAAAAGAAACAAAAAATAACAAAACGAAACAACAATTGTGCATGTAGATCCAAAGCCTCGGGAACCCCCCTTGGGCAAATTAGACGCACCCATTCTCTCCATCGTTGGGCTTGGCTTTACAAGCCACCACAACCAAGGCGACATCGGCTCTGATCGCTGCAAATCCAGGTACACACCACCACCATCCAAACTCTAAGCGATTTTGTCGACAATTCCTCCATTCGTTCCATGCACCCTCATTGGATCTTGTGCCAGACATATAATTGAAGTCTGCAGTCCGCAAACAAAGCCACCAACTGCCGACTCCGACGTTTAACAGCACCCCCAAAACGGGCACCACAGGTAACAAGGACAACGACCAGCACAAAAGCAAGTTTTGCCATGGCACAAACCACATGACTGTTTTGACCCAGATTCTGACAGTTCTGTGCCAGTCCAGGTTTTGCCTCTTTTTGCTTTCTTTGTTCTTCCTCCCCAGCCGTTCGTCCACATCCTGTGCTTCGGTGTGCCGTGTCCCACGCCAAAGACAATATGAAAGTGCCAGGTCGATGAATGGGTTCCTGTCAAACTAGCAAGTAGGCTCTTTCTTTCTTTTTTCTTTTTTTTCACTACTACTGCATGCAGATGAGCCAAGACAGACACACACACACACACACAAACCGCGAACAAAAAGCAAATAAACGGCACGCAAGAGAACGACCAGTCAAGGTCTCACTAACACGCCCTCTCTGGGCTCGCACTCCGCCCGCCAACCTCTGGTACTCGTACTACTGGAGCCAAGAAAAAAAAAACCCCAGATCTAAGACACCTATCCACTTTTCCTCATGTTGCAAGTTGCTTCACAACCAGACTACGAGTACATACTGCGTAACAGAGACAACCATCGGGCAAAACTCCGTACCCATTGCAACCCAAGGTGGTTGGCCGTCAGCCTGGATGGGCACCTTCTTCCCCACATGGCGGGAAAGAAAACCAAAACCGCAAGCTAGGAAGCGTTGTCTCTCGATTCCCGCCTTTTTCGTAGTTCCTTCCTAGTCACTTTTTTTTTTAATTAAACCTGGGGCCGAAATATGACCCTTGTTACCTGGGAATAGTCGTACGATCTGTCTGAATGGTAGTTTCTCTTCTTCTCCGCTTCGGCTGCTACTGTTGCTTAGACAAGCCTCCAGCACTGTCACACTCCCCCCTACCAAGCGCAGCTGTACATCAGCCAGCCACACTGTGATCTGGCAGTGGTTCGTCGTATTTGGGCTAGAGTGACAAGTCCAATCCTTGTTCAAACTCGTGCCGTCTGTCTGGTTCTTTGTTTCGTCTCGTTTTCTCAGTGACTGGTTTCATCTATGGTTCGATTGCGCAAATCGTGCCTTGTTATGGTATCATCCATCATCACCAATAAACAGACACAGTGTATCACTGCGAATCAAGATATATCATCTGTTTTTTCAAATTGGTTTTTCTTTTTTTGTAAACTACATACATTACAAGTTATGTACTACGATACGATACAGCGTTAGAAATAAACCTCATCTGTCCTCGCCAGCTTTCCAGTCCATCCCTCCATATGATTGCTTTGCTCCGCATGTTGTCCGTTCCACGTGTTTCATTGTCCTGTCCATTAACATCTTTGGTCTGGGTAACACCAGGCCCCAGAGACCAAATTCACCCATCTCATAAACGTATTTACCATTACCCAGCTCCGGGCCGGGCTAGGACCCTTCATATCATGTCAATAAGCCCTTGCCTCCTCCCCCTCTGCCCTTTCGCCCCCCGCCCAAATAAAAGTAACGTTGTGTGTGAAGAAGAAGAAGAAGTAGAAGAAGTAAAAAAGGTAAAAAGTCGAGAATAAAAAGTTGATCGCCATGAAATCCGTCCACTCCCACCTTGGATATCACAAGTCGCCGTTTCGCATGGGATAAGAGAGATAAAAAAGCAGAACATGAAGGCACAGTAACGCCGAACCCAATGACAAAGAAAAATAGCCTGTGGAAAGCTATGCTGCGTTGTGTTGTGTATTGTGTGTGTGTCATCCTGATGTATTGTTGCGTCCGAAGGTCTCTTAGTGAGGCGGCTGTCCACTTAGTTCCTGTCGGGGGGTGGAGACTCAGCCTCTGTGGAGCCCGTGGCAATCCCGGCCCTGGTTGGTCGATTATGCGGGCTGCGGCATGTCTTAGACGCCGCTCCACACTGCGCCATCATCACGGCAACTCTCCAGGATGCACCCGACGTCGCGGTTCGCCCAGGTCCACGACCGCTTCCACGCACAGGAACGGGCGACTCTGTCGTCAGCCTGTTCAGTAGTCGTCGTCGTGCTTCTCCATCTTGGACTTGGGAGGTGCACGTCTCTTGCGGCTGCGCTCCTCTTGCTCAATGATGGGAACAGCCGCCGGGATGAATTCGACACCACGGTTACGGCTGTTGGGACGAGCATGGAGCTTGCGGTGGTTGTTGAGGTTGTCTTGCCTGTTGAACTGGTCCTTGCCGCAGAACTCGCAAGAGAAGCGGTTGGGGCCCTCACCATGGAAACTAAATTTAGGTCTAGTCAGTTAACTGTCACACAACAAATGTGTCAAGCGTGCTTTTCTGGTAACACATACGTCTGCTTGTGTCTCTTCAAGTGCTCGTTGCGGCGGAAAGCTTTGTGGCATCCGGGGTAGTCGCACTTGCACATGGCACGTCGTACAACGTCGACGCCTTCTTGCTTGTCACCAGATTTTCTTGAAGAACGGATCTGGGCACGCTGGAGCTCGTTGGTCTTGCGCTGAATCTCGTGGACCATCATCTTGCGGTGTGCACGGAGGCGGTTAGGTGAGGGAGGAGGGCCTTGCAGGTAGTAACGGCCAATGGGTGACTGAGAATGACGCTCAAGGTCAAGGGACTCGACGTTATGTGAGGGCAGGCTCCTGTGCTGAGGGAAGAGAGAAAGGGGGCTGTCGTTGCCACAAGACCATGTAGACGAGCTGTCAGCCATCTCAGAGCCAGACATGCTGTGGGTGGGAGTCATCATGAAAGATCCCGGGCCCATGGCGTGAGGAGAAATGGTGTACATGGGGAATGAGCCACCTGGGGTCAAGGAGTTTTGTGCGTGTGACTGAAGATTCATGGCCATCATGGCTTCGTAGTCTGTACCCATGCCCTCAACCTTGCGGATGGGAGTAGAAGGCAGCACCTCGGGGAAGGAGATGTGATCGGGGTCAGGCTTGACATTGCCGCCAAACATGTTGTACTTGTTGGATACGGCAGATGGTGGTGTCATCTCGCCAGGGTGCGACTGGCCAAATGAGCCGTCAAAGTCGAGCTGGAGCTCATTCGGAGTAGATCGTCGAGAAGTGGGAGTAAAAGGATCGTATGAAGAAGAGGCGGATGAGAAGCTCGTGCCTGTCGAAGTGCACGGCATGGCCTGGCTGCCCAAGCCAAAGCTATCGTCCATGTCGAACCTAAAGTCCGAATCAAACTGCATCGTCGCCATGTTGGAATGAATATATTAAAGGAGTGATATTGTTGGGTGGGAAGAAAGAATGTATATTGGATAGAGATGAGATATCGTATCCAGGTCAGAAAGCCCGTGGTATAGTAAAATGAATGAACCAAAAGACGCAGGAGACGAAGAAAGCCTGGATAAGAAGGAAAAGAGTTTGTATCGAAAGAGGACGGACGCCCCTGAAGATATACCATTTAGGTGGAATGAGCAGTGGAGGACCAAGGAAGCCGGGCCAAGACAACCTGCCAGCAGATCGGCCCCGCGAGAAATCGTGAGACCGGGAGGGAGGGGGCGTGTGTGAAGCTGCGAGGATGGCGAGGCGAGCCAGGTGTGTAGGAAAGACGCCGAGAGACAAGTGGGTGTGGCTCCCTCTGGCAGAGTTGTTGGAATGGAGCTACGTCGTAGGCAGGCGATAGGCGAGGAGGACTCGGGAGCATGTATGTATGTACTAACGTATTGGTAACGTACTTGGTATAGTACTAGGACTCTCTCGTGCCTTGGCTCACTTTTCACCAGGTACCTGCCTGATGAGCCGATGTCATGAAGGAGGTGCCGGTGGGCAAGTCCCACACGCAACTATCGGTGGTATACTTCCGTAGATAGATTTGATGTTTTGAACCTTTGGTCTCTGTTTCTGCGTCCCTCAAACCCAATTGACCTCCTTTTACAGAGCTACCGCTCCAAAGGGAGTCGGAAACGGGGCACAGCTAATTACCTGTAACCACAGTGATGCCACAGAGCGGATGCTGCGCCTTGGGACTATCGTATCATGGCATCCAAGCGAAGCAGAGTCGTCTATAGTACAGATACATGCTCACGGGAGAGAAGTACGAGTACACTCCTCGTCATATACAAGAAGACATGTTTCCGACGCGATCGTCGCCCCCTCTCTCCGAGCAAATCATAGGTGTTGCTTTTCAGTATCGTTTTACCTACACAGCATTGGAATGGCATTCCAGAGCCCAGTCTGTGGCGGCGGCGCTTTTTGCTATCATCTCAAGCCCAAGAACCCGCCTGCACCAGAGCCAACGCTAGCTATGTCCGCAGCTGCTCGGGCACATATCAGGCTTGCCGTGTGTGTACTCGTACTTTTTCTTTTTTGTTTCCTTCTCTTACCGTCCTGCTGTTTAGCCTGGGCTTAGCAAGTCCACTCTGGGGCGGGCGGGGGAGCTCTCAAGCCCTCTGGCAAAACGAAGCAAAGGCCCCGGTGGTGCTGCGAGATGTGATAGCGCGACCGCTCAGATTCGCCCTGGTGGAGCGGCAGCATTGTGGTGTGCGGCGTGTTCCAGTGGCGCGGCCGTGGTGCGCACTACTGTATTAGCCGCGCCCGCCCCGGCTTTCGGGGCTACTGGCGTGCGGCTTAACAGTACCAGAGGTACGGGTACATTCTCGGGCTGGGCTAGTACGTACCAGTGTCTTTCGCAGCAACCACAGGCACTCACACACACACGCACACACACACACGCACACACACTTACACTCACTCATCGGAGAGGCACTAGTGCAAATTGTGCACACAGGCAGGCAGGTCGAGCCGTGTGCTCAGTCTGCCGCATAGCTACTACTTACTTGCTACTGCAAGCTAACTAACTAACTACTGTAGCTAGTTAACTAACGAGCAGAGGGGCAAATTCGAGGTGTGGTGGGGTGATGATCAACCACCACCTCGAAGCCGCTGTAGTAGTGTCTGCTCTGTACCAGAATCCCGTCCTCTCCAAACACAAAGGGAGAGCAAGTCTTGCGAAATGGATGGCCGCAGGCCGTTGATTTGTACTCATTGTGTCATAAAACAAGCCTTATCGCAGCCCTGATACACACATTGTCTATATAAACTAACCGGCTTGAATGTATATGCATATCGACACAAGTGCGGCACGGTACAATTCACCGACCATTTACACACGGCTTCGTATGGCCCTGCATGCTAAATCAGACTGCTCGTAGAACTGCCACCCTGCTCAGGCAATTGCCCACCTACTTTATTGATTATCACCTGCCCCTCTTGTCGCCTTTCCCCACTGACCCGGTGCTGCCGTTCAGGAACCAGACAGCTACCAGACAGGAACTATACACCCCAGTAGGGTCGACATTGAACAGACTTATAGCGTCATACTGATATGTAATTATTCCGCAATTCTCAGCACCAGTAGTATCCGCCATTTGGAGACAAGAGTTAGGCCCTGCATACTCGCCGTGTGGTGTGGCGTGCTCTAGGCTCAAGGTACGACGTACGAGTCTGGAGCTCGATTTCTTTTACTGAGAAACTCTACTGTATCGATAAGCCTACGGAGTACTCCGTATATGCTGCCAAATTACTGACAAATGTAAATAGAACCCCATATCCGTCCGGCTGTCGGCAGGATAAGCAGCCACAATATGCACAAGCTACCTCGTACCCAGTTGTTCATCACCAAGTAGGTTTCTTTGCGTCAACGCAATCCACTTCCTCCTCTGCCTTACAGAACTAGAGTCGCTTTTCGACAGAATAGAGGCGGCGGTGGGAATACCAGTCCATCTAGTAAGCCACGCCGCGCACATAAAACTCTCGTGACACGAACGATGATCACTTACACCCGTCGGCCCGTATTCACGGCAGAGATGGCGCAAAGCTCCCAGAGAAGAAAAATAAATGTGGGATGACCGGGCCGCGTCGACCGCGTAAAGTGCCTCGAAGACGCTCAAACAAAGTACCTCACCGCAGACACTGCATAGTCACTATACCTCTGAAGTATGTCCCAGCCCGCGTTGGGAATCGCTGTTTGAGGAATCCTGCAATCGCCCTGGAACGGATGGAATGTAGATGGCAAATTGGCATCCAAAACAAATGGGGCATGCTGGGGTGAGACATGCACAGCGCATCTCGCCGAGGACGCCGGTATTAAGGACAAAAGAAAAATCGGATGGAAATCCGGTGGATGTCTGTACGAATTGAGAGCAGACGAGGCTGCCAAATACATTGATTCTAGACTACGACGTCGAACTGCTGAAAAATTTCGTTGTGAAATCCAAACACGAAACACACACACACCACGTTTACTTAGCACGCTTCAGAGGCTTCCCAAATGTGCGACAGGGTTCGTACATGCCATGTAAATGTCCGGCTTGCACATTTTACGACCCGAAGTTCTGGTCTCCGTAGTTTCCATTGCGGATGGATCCTGGTATCCTGCCGAACAGTGGCTTAACGCCACCTGCAAGCCAATGGCGTTTGGTGTGCCCAGGCTCGCTTGACTGATGCTGAACTGCGGAGAACGGCATTGCAAAGGGGCCAAAAAAGCAAGACTTCTCTATAGAGTTTGGAGTTGCACAAGTCTCACCACACGACGCCTCCAGCTCGTCTAGGATACTCAGGAACTGGGTCTGTGCGTGGAGATCTCGCCGTGTATCCCGGCAACTTGGGTCTCTAATATGTGACGAAACAGACAGGAAGCAGTCAGCAAAGAAGCAATTGGCGTCTTTAATTCCGCCAAAAGAGCCGTTTGCGTACGTTTTATTTTTTTTACAGAAAAAAAACGTCGCTTTGTGTGTTCCACGACTGATGCATTCACTGTCCGTACGACGCTTGCCGATTCGGCACCTCGAGCTCCATTGTTCCAGGGGTTAAACAATAGAGATGCCGCCCTGAAAACGTCTTGACCCCTTGTTTGGACAAACTATTGACCCCATTTTGGTACCCGATGCCTTATTTCCAGGCTCAGAACTAATACTGAACATGGCTCCTTCGCAGTTCTCACAAAGAGACCAACATGCAACTGAGCTTAAGCGATTGAACTAACTCAAGAATCGACCAGGGTTGGTGGCCTGAGCTCTCGTGTGATGAACAGGGTACGTAAAAAGGCTCGCGTGTTGGCAGAGTTTAGCATCCTTCTTCCTTTGTCACCTTAGAATATTTCAGACTTTTTCTGTATCAATATGATCTCTACTTGCACATTTCACCAGTACTTCGTAAAAGGGCATGGCGATATTTTCTTCAATGCCGCCAGTGTGGACTACTACCGCAATCTGTCATAATCTCCGCCTGCCTGCCGAGAGAATGTGGGACAGAGGGTTGCCCGCCGGGTCTCAATAGCCAGGCCCGGGATCAGTCGGGGGCTTGTTAGGACGGCGTATGGCATTCAACCAAGTATGGCTAGCTGCCACATACATACGTAATTACTGACTTGTCAGCTGAAAGGCGCCAATGGAGAGCCGGGTAGCGCGTGAGCTGCCTTCAGCTTGCGGTGGACGTTTGACCATCGAATCGAATTGGACGAATAAGAGGCCAGCAACATTACACACAAGTTCTCACGGTATCGGTCGCCCCGGTAGCAAGTCACTTTGAGTTTTGTCTGCTTGTAATAAAGAGCTGAAGTCGGCGTTGTTCAGGAACCGTGCGAGCACTATGTGGGACGGACTAACTCCCGACCTGTGGCGGGTTACTCGGTCTGTGACGTCGCCGAGCATAATGAGCTAGGTGACTGGGAGACAAGGTGGCCTTTGCCCGCCCAAAAAGGAAAGTTATACTCTGTGGTTTATATGGATTTGGAGTAAAGTACGACGATCACTCATAGTCTTCTGCTCCGATACCAACACCAGAGACGCTTATCCGGGCTGCCTCCAAATTCAAAGTTAGCTGTTGTGGCAGGGGTACGGCCGGCCGGGTGCGGGATCAGATTGCCTTTCTGGGAAGGCGGAGCGGGCCTCAAGCCGGACGGAGCTCCCAGCCGCCTCCAAGGTCCTCCAAGGCCCAGTCCATCGTACGTCTTTTGCGGTTATTATTAGTTTCCACCTCTCCCCCAGCCAAAAAAAAAAAAAAAAAAAAAAAC